>JAJMAS010000001.1:0-189148 GCA_030565065.1 Pichia cephalocereana | reverse complement strand
ATTAGTAACATGAAGTCACACTCTCCTCGACTGGAATTTGCCATCCATTCATTCACGTCTTGCGGGATTTTCCATCAACCATTCCAAGACCTTCCATTACTTTCTACTAGGTATAACTGTGTTCTAAACTCATATTCCCGTTACTAATGCCGTATTAACTATTATCCATGATTCAATTCACTGATCACTAGACATTGATCAATTGCCACGTAAACAATATCTGTCATGAACCCAAGATTTCCATGTAGCGAGGCATATCCTCAATTCATCAGAATAGGATATTGTATTACCTAATCTTAACAGAGTGAAATATTACGTAAAGAAGTTCTACTATAAATCACTCACATGCATTAATGTACAGTTAAAGGTTAGCTACACATAGAATATACATACAATTATGGATCTTTATACATCACTTTAAAATGTGGAATTATATTTAAACGGGTAGTTTCTTCAGGAGGGAATGATTCATTGATTGATATGTTATCCCCATTTTTTTTCAATATACCAGATTCAATTAATTGTTTGATTATTAAAATTAATCTATTTGATGACATTGAACAAACAGGTTTCAATTGTTCAATCTTAAGGGTATCAACATTCTCAAACTGTAATAACACAGAAGCTTGAAAAACATTACACTTTAATAAAACTTCTTTATGATTTAAATTAATATTCATTTCAATCATATTATAATGATTGTTTAATTTACATATTTTCTTACCCATTTCATTGTAATGATCAATCATTGAATGTATAGAATGTTTGATCTTAGGCGGAGTTTTAACACGTTTATTACCTTGAAGTTTTATGTAATATGAATGATAAACTGGTATGATTGAAACTTCTATATCTTCAATTGATTTTTTAAGTAGTGGTCCTTTGGAAATTGATCTTAATGCATCTATAAAAGGAAATAATTTTGAATCTTGTTTAGAATAAAACCTGATAGATTGGTAAAGATAGTCTATTTTTTTACTCCTAATTTTTCGATTCATTACCAAACAGGTGTCAGCAAGTAATTGTCTCATATGAATGAAAAGTTTATCTAGAACTTCCTCATATAATGATGGTAAAAGCATTTGGAAATATTTAGATACAATTCCCTTCATTGTATCTAATGAAGGCTTTATATTATTATCATTTATAATCATCATCATATTTGACCAAAATATATCAGATGAATTAAGTCTTAGTAAACAATCTTCATCGGTAATCTTTAAAACTTTTCTGAAATAATCTGAGAAGAAAGTTGCATTTTTGGTATCACGGAATGCTAAATTGAATCCAACCAATGATGAATGTTGTGCAATTTGGCGAATCTTACCAAATCTTATGAAATCACAGTACTTAACAATAATATGAAATAATTCTAATGTAACTGGAAAATTTCCTTTTTTACGGTAAATTCTAATATCATATAGCCATTGGGATAAAAAAACAGAATTTAAAAGATCAACAAAGAAAAAGTGATAACAATTATTAACATTAATTTCCTTAGTTCCTGAAACTCTATTAGATTCATTTGAAGTAATGTAAATTTGAACAAGTTTTTCCAAATTATCCTTAAATAACTCCAATTTGTTTGGTTTAATTTCAAATTTTAATGCTAGTTTAATACCATCGAGTTTATTATCACTACAGAAAGCATTATAGTTTGCCAATGAGCTCAAAAATTTTGAAAATTTCAGTATTATATCTTGATCATAAGCTTTTTTGAAAATAATTTTAACTATATTATTGTAAATTTGATTAATACATGTTAAACGATTTATTTGAGTAATCATTTCTTTATTCTGTGATTCAATAACTTTTGTTAAAATTTCAGTCAATGCAGTTAATTTACTTATAATTGATTTACTTTTCAAAAGTATTTGTAAATAATATGAAAAATCTACATTTTTTAGATGCAAAGTAGTACATTGCATTAATTTATTAAAATCTTTGTATCCTATTTGTTTAGTTATCTCATTTGGTCCAACAAGTTTACCATCCACAAGTTTCCATTGATCATATGATACTGGATTTTTCTCAAATGTCTGTGGATTGAATGTTAAGAAGCTCATTGTTCAATGTCTTTATATGCTTAGAAGGAAGAAAAAGTAAACTTAAAATGATTAACTATCGAGTGTTATATATTTTCATGCTCATCTGAGCTTTCTTTTCAGGGGTGATGGATTTCTTCAATGGTATAAAGGAAGTTGAAGTTATTAACAACTACAATGATGACGATGAAGGGTATATTACATTATATGATAGGTATGGTATGATTAATGAAGTTGAAATTGAATCAATTAGGGGAGAAATTAGTGAAATAATGGATAATGTTGATAAATGTGATGATATTATTGAATTTTATTCAAGATGTTTATATAAACTTCAATTTATAATATCAATTAGATTTAAACAATTTAAAACATGGAATGAAGTTTATGATAATAATGGATATCGATTAAATGGAATTTATCAAATAATAAATGAATTATTTGTTAATAAATTTAAAGGTAAATCTGAAAATGGAATTGGTAATTTAAATACTGATCCAAGTAAAAGGATGTGGAATAAAAGTGTTTTAAAATGGGGTAAAATTATTAGTAATTTTATTGTTACAGATGAAGGTAGGGATGATGTTTTACAAATAGGTAAATTTTGTGAATTTCTTCAAGTTGAAATGAACTCTGTACTTGATGTTATATTTCTTAAAGTTTTGAAAAATCTTTATAGGGAGATACTTAGAAGTGGTGAAAATGGTATTTTCATTAAATTAGCTGAATATGAAACAAGAGCTACTAGAATTTATCAGGATATGTTTCCAGAAGGTACTTTTTTTCATAGTAGGTCATTTAATGATCTTTGTGATATTAGTGAAGAAGAATTTAGAAAACTCATTTATTTTGAATTGGTTCATGATTATAGAGTTAATGAACAATATAAGATTTCAGGAGATAGAAAATGGAATGTTTATGGTGATTGGCCATTAGTTTTTGAAAAATATATCAAAGATATAATTGAATCAATTGAAATTAATGAAAAAAGTTTGAAAAGTGTTGTTGAATTTATTGAAAAGCTTATATTTCAAGTTGATAGATTAAAAAATAAGATTAACATTGATAAAGTTGATGTGATTAAGGAAATTATAGGTCATGTTAATAAAAAAATTAAGAAAGATTTAGGTGCACATTATTTACATTATATTAACTATAAGATTAAGAATATAATTAAATATAATAATAGAAATTTAATGGAAAAAGAGCTGAGGAAACTTACAGATGGGGTTATATTAATGAAACAAATATTAGGTTATAATAAAGTTAATATAATGGAGACAAGACACGAGAGTTTATTATTTAATAGAATGATTGAAGTTATGAAGAACAGGAATGAGATTTTGGAAGTTAATTGGATAGATTGTGAGATTGAAATGATCAATTCATTTGGATATAATAAGGATATTTTAAGAGAGATTAAAAATACTAAAAATATGAAGGAAGGTTGGGATAAATGTAATGAAAGAGAATTTGATGATATTATATTAATTTTCAAATATAATAATAATTTTGATAATTATAATATATGGAATAGGAAAGGTAATAATCGTATGAAACTTAATTTAAAATTGAGAAATGAGATTAAGAAATTTTACAGAAGGAATTTTAATCATTTAGAGAGTAATAAAAGGAAAATTATTTTCAAAATTGATTATTTTAATTCTATAATGGAAATTAAATATGGAGAAGATTGTCAAATTGAATGTAATAGTTATGAAGGTATGATATTGGAGAATTTAAATGATGGTATGAAAGAAGTTGATATTGTTAATAAATTAGATATTGAAATGGATATTGTGAAAAGGAGTATTGATAGATTGATTAAGAGTAAAATAATAAGAAGGGGAGATGATGGTAGTTTAAATGTTAATGAAGATTTGACCGGATTTATTGTTGTTAAATAGTTTAGTAATTAATTAATTAGATATTAAATTAGATATTAATGGGTGTATTTATGTAATGTATATATGGACATGATTAAGTGTATTAAATTAAGATTAAAATTAAATTATATGACATTTTTCAGCCAACGAATGAATGATTTAAAGACAGTCTTTTTATTATTAGTTGTTTTAGTTGGTATATCTTGAGTTTCTTTAGTGTTTTTAGTGTCTTGTTTAAGTTGTGTAGATTGTTTAGATTCTATATCATTTTGAGATTGTATATTATTTAAAGATTTCGGTATATCCTGTATACTATGTGTATCATTTATAATTATATTATTATTATCATTAGAATTAGAATCAGAATCAGTATCATAATCTATTGATTTAAAATTAAATGGTGATTTATTTGATGTGTTATTTGAAAGATTTGGTATTTTATTTAGTCTTTTAAAAGAATTTAAAGATTCTGAAGATTCCTTTAAATTTAAATCAATTGAACGATGAACTAATGGAGAATTGATTAAATCTAAATCTATTGAAGGAGATCTTTTTGGAGATGAAGGTACTGAAGGATGTCTATCATTTAAATCTATAGATACAGCAGCTGACCGTTTATGACGGTGCTGTGGAGGATGAAGCATGTATGATTTTGAAAAAGTAAAGTAAAGTAAAGTAAAGTAAAGTAAAGTAAAGTAACAAGTGTAATAAAATTGTATGTGAAATACCAAATATTTTCAAAATTACTTGTTAGTACTATACGAACATCTATAAATTATATCATATATTATATAAATATTATATTATATACACTACACATTACCTGAAACTAAACGTATCAAATCTTGACCTCTTTGTTTATAAAGTTGTTGTTGCTTTGCATGATTTGAGACAGGTGCAAAATCATCCTTTGAAGGTTCATCTCTAAAAGAGGCAGCTTTACCAACTGTTGCATGGAAATGTTTTGATAAAGCGTATTGAACTTGTGACATATTAGCCAGAGGACGATAACTGCATGGTGTTGTCGGTACTGACATAGTGTATATTCCTACTATTATTATAAGAATATATTAATGAAATGAAGTAAAGTTATTAAAGTAACCCACACGTATTGAAACAAAGAAAGAAAGAAAACTTAGCAATGAAATGAAATGAGTGAGAAATTTATTTAACGATTGGTTTATCAGTTTCTCTTATCTATCTTTCTTTATCTTATATATAATCAATGAAATACTTAACATCAAAGGATGTATGCTATGATTCTAGTATAGATCCTGATAATATGGATCAATACAAGAGTAAAGATTATAAAGCTAATATTGTTTATACTATTAAAAATAATAAGTTATGTTGTTATACTACTAATTATAAATATTATATACCATTAATAATAAGTTTAATAATTATTTATAATTTACATAGTCATTTATTTAATCTATTATAATGCCATTCAATATGATCTTTCATAAAACTTGAAACAAAATAATAACTATGATCATAACCTTTAACAACATTTAAATTAATTTCCCAATTAGTTCCCTTTGATGCTTCAACTAAATTTTCACATCTTAATTGATTATCACGATAATTGAAAACATCTTTATCACCAACATGAATAAGTATATCACCTTCTCTATCTTTAATAATTTTTTCATTTTTAATTAAACAACATGGATCATATTCTTCCCATTTAGATTTATCATTACCTAAATAATTACTAAAACATTTTTCACCCCAGGGGACAATACTTGGATTTGAAATTGGTGCAAATGCTGAACATGATTTAAATTTACCTTCATTACGTAAATGCATCATAATTGCACCATAACCACCCATTGAATGACCTGTAATACCACATTTTGCAGTATCAATAATTGGGAAATTATCATTAATTAATTTGAAAATTTCAATATTAATATAACTATACATATTATAATTTTCATTCCAAGGTTTATTAATTGAATCAACATAAAATCCTGCACCTGTACCAAAATCCCAATTATCATCTTCACCTTCAATACCTGCACCTCTTGGTGATGTATCAGGTAAAACAACTGCTAAATTTTTCAATGATGCAAAATATAAAATCATTGATTTTTCACTTGCATTATCAGGTGTACAAGTTAAACCTGATAAATAAAGTATAAATGGAATTTTCTTTGATTGATTAATAATTTTAGGAATGAAAACATTAACTTTCATTAAAGTTTTAGTGAAAGTTGATTCATGTTCAACTTTATATAATGTACCATCATTAACTGCAATCTCTGCTGTAATCTTCATTGTGTGAATTACTGTAAACAAAGATACTACATAAGAGAATTCAAAATAAGATAGATAGAAGCTCTCTCTCTCTCTCTATTTAAATAGCCATAAACTAATAGTAATAATACCCACCCTCGCAAATACTTACTTAATAGAGAAATGGTATCCTATATTATTTATTTATTCATTTATTATATATATATATACCACTTGTTCTTTTAGATAGAATATATAGGACAATGTTTAGACAGTTATTTAGATTAGGTACAAGGAGATGGATTAGATATAGTTTATTAACTGCATCAACTTTATCTGCAGGTATTACATTCCCAATTGTATTTAATGATGAAATTAAAAATTTAAGTAAATTATCAATTAAATACCCTAATGGAGTTCCATTTAAAGATATTGATAATGTACCAATTTCATTAAATTTTAAAGATAATAATTATACATTATTAGGTGCAGGTACAAGAGAGGTATCATTTTTAAAATTTCGTGTTTATGCATTAGGTTTATATATTGAAAATAAAGGTTTAAATGATGGATTAAAATTTGATGAAATTTTAAACCTTAATTATAAATATGTTGCTAGAGTTTGTGCAATTAGAAATACTGATTTATCACATTTAAGGGATGGATTTGTTAGAACTATTAAAAATAATGAATTATTTAAAGAATTATCATCAAATAATGATGAAATTGATGAAAAGTTATCAATGGCAATTGATAAATTACGTTTATCATTTAATAGTGTTCATTGTAAGGCACCACGTAATTCACGTATTTATGTTGAAATTGATAATAAAGGATTAAAATTTTCAATTGAAGTTGTTAATAAGGATGGTAAAACATTTAAACCATTAATGAAGATTGGTGATATTGAGGAACCATTAATGGCTAAAATCCTATTACATGCATACACAGATATTAATAAACCATTAATAAAAGATGTTCAAACAAGTGTCTATGATAGTAGTATATAAATTATATAAATTATGTATATAAATTATATGAAGTCTGTAAATTATGGCCGCATCGAAGGAATAAATTTTCTTCTTTTTTAACTTTGGTCCCTGTTATTATTATTATTTAATATATGCAGAATAACCTTTTTGCTTTTAAACCTGGGGAAAAAGTAAAGGTAATTACAGGTAATTACAGGTTAATTACAATTGAATTACAAGTAATTCAATTATTGTCAATGAATAAGGATATTATAGAATATAAGAAATTACGTCGTAAACATAAGAATTCAAAGAATGGTTGTTTAGATTGTAAACAACGTAAAATTAAATGTGATGAAAATTTACCAATTTGTACATTTTGTCATAAAAGGAATATTAATTGTTCCTATTTAACAATGACTCCTTATCAAATTAATCAAATAGTTATTTCTCATAAGGAAAATGATAAAAGGAGAAAGAAAAAAAATTCACTTAATAGTATTGGCAAAGAATCATCATCATCAATTTCAAGTTCTTCTGATAAATTTGATGATGAATTGGATGTCGATGATTATAAGAATGATTATGAGAATGATTATGAGAATGATTATGAGAATGATTATGAGAATGATTACGATAATTATGAAAATATTGATGAAGGATGTATTGCAAATGGTCAAAGTCAAGATCTCAATAATAATAATAAAAATAGTGATTTTGAAGATGAAAATAGTGATGATACAATTAATTACATTAAATCTAAAACATTCAATAAATCATCATTTAATTCATCATTACTAACAGTATCACCTGAAAATTTTCAATCACCAGATTATTATCATCAAACAAAGGAAATTAATTTACGAAATAAAGGTTCAAAAATGGATAATGTTTATCATGCACATGAAATGGAAGGTATTTTATTACCTGAAAGTATGGGCAGAAGTATTAATTCTAATAATACACCAAAATATCATCAATTATCAACAAAATTTAATAATTATAATTATAATAATAATAATAATAATAATAATAATAATAATAATAATAATAATAATAATAATAATAATAATAATCCTATTACTCTATTAGATGAAAATTTATTTACTAATAGTAAAATAGTTAATAAAACATTTCAATTAAATAGAACTAAGGAATTTGAATATTTAGATCAATTTATTGAAGAGAGTGAATTTTTACATGAAGCATTTCATAGACATGATTTTTATTCATTATTGAAAAAATATGGCGAAGGAAATATTGATATCGAATTAGTTAAAGTTCATTGGCATGTTTTAGCAATTGAAACTGTTTTTAGTAGATTATTAATTAAATCATCAATATTATATTCATTAGATTATTATAAGAATGTTATATTAAAACAAAAAATATTACCATTAGTTAATTATGAAATTAAATTATCAATTTCATGTAAATGTGAAAATGAATCAGTTGAATCAATTAATAAAATTACAAATATAATTAAAGAAGATTATATACCGAAGTATCATGAATTTTTAAATGCAAGAGTTAGTTTATTATTAGGTGCATTTTTAATCTTGAATTATTGTTTAGCATATCATTTTAAGAATGGTATGAAATATGATATGAATTATTTAGAAGGTAAAAGATCTGTTAATTTATTAGGTATTTTTTCAACTGGATTATATTCAATTATAATGGGACGTTCAAGAGTTGAATTATTACTTAAAAAAATTAATATATTATCATCAATTTTAGTATTGGATTTTAAATCATTAATAATTAAGAGTTATCCCATTGATTTAATTGAAGATTTTAAGAAATTTTTTGAGAAGCATAATAATAAATTTTTAAATTATATTGAATATGAGAATTTGAAAATATTTCTTAATAAACATGTACCATTATTGAAAAATAATTTAAGAAATGGTACATTATTAAATTATAATAATGGATATTTAGTTAGAATACTTAATTCATTTCAATCAATTATACCATATGATTTTTGTAATGGTAATTTAAATTTAAAGAATAATAAAATATTTGAAAATAATGAATATAAAATTATAATTCATTTAATGTATTTAACAATGGCAACAATTTTAGCAACAATGATTCCATCAATTAAAGCATTTTCATCAAATGGATTTTATGGTACTGGATGGTTAATGTATAATATTGAAAAACCTGATTATTATATGAAAATATTTTATATGATTAAAAGTAATGAATTAAAAGTAATTGCAATATATTTAATAAGGTTAAAATTTTTTTTACAAATTAGATATAAAATTTTTGAATTATATTTGAAAAAGTTTAAAATTAATAAATTATTTGATAGTGAATTTTCATTAGAGGAAAAATATGAAGAATTAATTAATTTAAAATATATTGATGGAGGTATAATGAAGGAGGAAATAATTAAAAGTTTCCTATTAAATAAGGGACAATTTTTCAAAAAGAGTAATTATCCTAATATTAAAGTTGATAATTTTAATTCTAATTTTAATCTTAATATTAGTTTGAATAATTTTAAAAATATTGAAGAAAATATAATTAATAATGATATTACAAATACTACCAACAAGGGTAAAAATAGGGTTAAAGTATCAGATAATAAGATAAATAATTATTTTAAGAATGAAGAAGAAATGATTCAAGATTTTACAAATAGTAATAATGGATTATTTAGTAAAGATTATAATGGATATGATATACCAAATGAAAGTATTGCAGAGGAAGTTGTTTATATTGATGGTGATGAAATGAAATCATTATGGAAATTATTAGTTTATATTAGAATCAATAATTTATAAGTAGGAATAGGTAGTAATTCAAATGATTACATAATCAGATCACGTGACTATTACATAAGCAGCCAGTCACGTGATGCATGGGGGGGGGAATAATAAATATAAAAATTTATTAATTGAAAATCTCCGGGATATATGGAAAATATAGAGAATAATACTTCCCCGGAGAATATAATAATAATAATAATAATGATTAATATGATCATTTTAATATTAATATTATAATCATTTTAATCATACAATTATCAATATATCAATAGATTATTATTATAAAAGGGAGTCATTATCCCACTTTATTACTATTAATTAGTTTTAATTAAATGAAAATTATTATTATTCTTCTTCTTGTATTATTATATTTAACAATCAAATATTAATACCAAATACCATATATAAATGAGTGAAAGTGAAAATATTAAAACTGATCTTATAACTTTAACTAGATTTATTATTGAAGAACAACAAAGACTTGCACCTGATGCAACAGGTGAATTATCACTTTTATTAAATTCACTTCAATATGCTTTTAAATTTATTGCTCATACAATTCGTCGTGCTGAATTAATTAATCTAATTGGTCTTTATGGTCAAACAAATTCAACTGGTGATGATCAAAAAAAATTAGATGTTATTGGTGATGAAATTTTCATTAATGCAATGAAAGGTTCAGGTAATGTTAAAGTTTTAGTTTCAGAGGAACAAGAAGATTTAATTATTTTTGAATCAAATTCTGGTAATTATGCAGTTTGTTGTGATCCAATTGATGGTTCATCAAATTTAGATGCAGGTGTATCAGTTGGTACAATTTTTGGAGTTTATAAATTATTACCAAATTCAACTGGTACAATTAAAGATGTTTTAAGATCAGGTAATGAAATGGTTGCTGCAGGTTATACAATGTATGGTGCTTCAGCTCATTTAATGTTAACAACAGGTCATGGTGTTAATGGGTTTACACTTGATACTCATTTAGGTGAATTTATTTTAACAAATCCAAATTTAAAAATTAAAGATAATAAACATATTTTTTCAATTAATGAAGGTAATTCATTTTATTGGTCAAATGAAATTAATGAATATATTAATTCACTTAAAAAACCATGTCCTGAAAATAATAATAAACCTTATAGTGCACGTTATATTGGTTCAATGGTTGCAGATGTTCATAGAACTTTACTTTATGGTGGTATATTTGGTTATCCAGCTGATAGTAAAAGTAAATCAGGTAAATTACGTATATTATATGAATGTTTCCCAATGGCTTTATTATTAGAACAAGCAGGTGGTATGGCAGTTAATGATAATGGTGATAGAATTTTAGATTTAATACCTGAAAAAATTCATCAACGTAGTGGTATTTGGTTAGGTACAAAATCTGAAATTGAAAAATTATTAACTTTTATTAAAAAATAGAGGTGGTATATACTTATATATACTAAAAGTTATTTATAAAATTGTTTATGTTAATGTTTATATTGTATTTTTGTTTTTAATTAAAAAAGTGTCCATTGACTGGATAATGATTATAACAATACAATATACAAAAAGATCTCTAATGCATGTAATAAACTTTAAATTTTATTAAGAAGATTTGAAATTTGAAAAATTCCACTCGACGTGTCCTCTCTCTTAGTTAACGCACTTTTCTTTGAGAATGGACATTTCACAAATTGTTTTCTTTCTTTTATTGTATTTGATTCTTTTATGATTATTTTATTTCTATTTTATTACAGGCAATTGAATCAATGAGTGGGTTTCGTGTATTAGATCTAGTTAAACCTTTCCAACCTTACCTTCCAGAAGTTTTAGCTCCTGAAAGGAAAGTTCCTTTCAATCAAAAAATGATGTGGACAGGTGTTACATTATTAATTTTCTTAGTTATGAGTGAAATTCCATTATTTGGTATTACATCAAATGATTCAAGTGATCCATTATTTTGGCTTAGAATGATGTTAGCTTCAAATAGAGGTACTTTAATGGAATTAGGTGTTTCACCAATTGTTACTTCAGGTATGATTTTCCAATTATTACAAGGTACTCAATTATTACAATTTAATCCTGAAAATAAAGAAGATAAAGAATTATTACAAGTTGCACAAAAAATTTTAGCAATTTTATTATCATTTGGTCAAGCAACTGTTTATGTTTTAACTGGTATGTATGGTAGAATATCAGATTTAGGTTATGGAGTTTGTCTTTTATTAATTTTACAATTAGTTTTCGCAGCCTTAATGGTTATTTTATTAGATGAATTATTACAAAAAGGTTATGGTTTAGGTTCAGGTACTTCACTTTTCATGTCAACTAAAATTTGTGAATCAATTGTTTGGAAATGTTTTGCTCCAACTTTAGTTAATATTGGTAGAGGTTCACAATTTGAAGGTGCAATATTAAATTTTGTTCACCTTTTATTTACTAAAAATTCAAAAAGATCTGCTCTTATTGATTCTTTCTATAGAGATAATGCACCAAATATGTCACAAGTTTTCGCAACTTTAATTATCTTTGCATCAGTTGTTTATTTACAATGTTTAAAAGTTGATTTACCAATTAAATCAACTAGACAAAGAGGTCCTTTCAATATTTATCCAATTAGATTATTTTATACTTCAAATATGCCAATTATGTTACAATCTGCACTTTCATCAAATATTTTCATTATTTCACAAATGTTATATTCAAGATTCCCAAATAATTTAATTATTAAATTAATTGGAGTTTGGGAACCAAGACAAGGTTCAGGTCAACAATTATTTGCAATTTCAGGTTTATCATATTATATGCAACCACCATTTAATTTACAAGAAGCTTTATTAGATCCAATTAAAACTGTTATTTATATTACATTTGTTTTAACAACTTGTGCATTTTTTTCAAAAACTTGGATTGAAGTTTCAGGTACTTCACCAAGAGATGTTGCAAAACAATTTAAAGATCAAGGTTTAGTTATTGCAGGTCATAGAGAAACTTCAGTTTATAAAGAATTAAAGAAAATTATTCCAACTGCTGCAGCTTTTGGTGGTGCAACAATTGGTGCTTTATCAGTTTTAAGTGATATGTCAGGTTGTTTAGGTTCTGGTACTTCAATTTTAATGGCTGCAACAACTATTTATAGTTATTATGAAATGGCTGCAAAGGAAGGTGGTTTAGTTAAATCAATTGGTACTAATTTCTCTGAATAAATGAAATCATATAATTAAAGTATTCAATATAGTAAATAAGAAACGTACATTATCAATATCATATAATGTATTTATAAGTAATTTTTTATAAAATATAATAAACTAAAATAAGTATAAAAAAGAAGTAAAATGTATTAGATCTCTATTAGTATCGTAATGGAAATTTTCAAAATTTCAAAACATCAACTTTTTCTACTGATTAATTCTTTCTTTTTACCAATTCCCCAATATCAACTATGGCACCATCAAATCATAAACGTATTAAGCAAGTATCAATATCTAAACCTATACTGTATGGTAATACAGCAACTAAATTTTCAAATGTTAATCCAATACCATTAAATGCACCTAAAGATCATACACATAAATGGACAGTTTTCGTACGTGATGCAACAAATAATGATTTATCAACATATATAAGTAAAGTTGTTTTCAAATTACATGATACAATACCAAATCCTTTAAGAACAATTGAATCACCACCATTTGAAGTTACAGAATCAGGTTGGGGTGAATTTGAAATTATAATTAAAATTTATTTCCATAGTGATGGAGGTGAAAAAAATGTTACTTTGTTACATCATTTAAAATTACATCCATATAATGATATAATTAATATTGATGGTAAAGTTGAAAGTATTAAATATGATGAAATTGTTTTCAATGAACCAACTGAGAAAATGTTTGAATTAATAACTTTAAAACCAAGTACTTTATTAGATAATGAAATGAAACAAAGGGAAAGAGATGAATTAGATAGAATTGGTAAAGCAATTGATGATATAACGAATAAAATTAATGAAAATGCTGAACAATTTAAGAAATTACATCAAGAAAGAGAATTATTAGTTAATGGTGGTGTTTAAACTGTTATTATTAAATATTGTTTTCTATAAATGTTATGCATTCATGTATTACATTAGATAAATTATTTTCTAATGAATCATATAATATATTATAATCATATCCAAGTCGTATTTTAACCATTTCTCTACCATTACCATTAAATAATATAATTGAAGAAACTGGATAATTACCTCCACCTAATGGATTAACTAATTTCATTAATTTACAAATTTTACCCTTAGGATCTAATACAATTGGGAATGATTGTTCATTAAATAAATCATAAGTTGGAGTTATACCAATAACTGATACATTATTTGATACAAATGATTCCAGTAATGGTAAATGATTTATATTTGAACAATCAAATAAGAATACTAATTTAATCATTTTATATTCTTCTATATTATTAATACTCTTTCTTAATTTATCAGAATATGGTAATATACAATCAAATGAATTGATTAAATTACTTATTGTAAACCATTGTATTTTATTATTATTATTAAGTTGTTCCTTAATTACTCTTGGTAGTATAATACATTTCCTTTTCATTTCATCATATCGATAAGCTGCATCATCATCATCATCTACATATTGCCTTTTACGTGATATAAATGAAGGATTACAAATTGGTGGGGCTACATGAATTAAATCATCACTATCTTCATATTTAATTCTCAGATCATATAATAAATCTCTTGTCATATTTAGTGTTGTATTTATAGATTATAAAGCAATGTCCTTTGTGTTTTGGTGTTGATTTACAAGAAAAGAAAAGAAAAAAGAAGTGAATAATAAAAAGAGTAAATAGAAATAAAGGAAATAAAATATAGATGAGAGAGTATTATGGAAATTATCTATTTTTAGTGTGATAAACCTTTCTTTTCTTAAATGTTTCATTTGGATGGGAAAACAATGACAAAACCACCAATCTGTGCTGTATTCTTGACTAAATTTGATGTCCATAAAGGTTATGAGTTGATATATTATAAATCTATTGATAATATCTATGATAGTAAAGATTTAGAATTCAAATCAATTCCATCAGGTTTACATTCAGTTGAAAGTGATGTAATATGTTTTACAAAGAATGGTAAAATACCGGAATCTTTATTATATGGATTAAGTGTTTTCAAACAAAATAGTTTACAATTGAATGATTTTGTCGATAGATCTAAAGTTAAAATGTACTCATTAGGTATTTTAATTGATCCAAGACATTTAAAATCAATTGATGAATTTAAGAATTGGGATGCTAAAATTTATTCATGTATGTGGGTTTTCAAAACGGAATTAACTTCAATGATTAGTGAGTTTATTCAATTGGATACTAAGGAACAAGAAGATGATTATTTGAATAAATTTGAAACTTTTTTCAATAATTATAAATATAGGAATGAAATACCTAAAATACACTCTTTACCACAGATAACATCAGAGGATGAAATAAAATCTGATCATATGGTTGATTCATTAGTTGATATAATTGATGATTTCGGTCCATTAATTTTTAAAATTTGGAAAATATCATTATTAAGGAAAAGTATAATTATAAATTCAATTCATGATGGTAATCATAATGGTATATTAATTGGTGATATTTGTAAAATTATTTTTTGCATTTCATTAATATCATCAATTCCAAAAGAATTACAGCAAAGATTGGAAAAATCTTCAAGGAAAGATTTGAGTGATATGATGTTTAATAAACCAATTTATAATATTTGTGTTAATGATATTGATACAATAGTTCAAATGGATACAAATTATATTGCATGTACTACTGATCAAATAATAACTGAAAGGAAAGGTATCTATGATTATAATATCTTATTATCAAAGGAATGTCCCCAAATAATTAATTCAATCACTGGTGATAATGAATATGCAACTTTTAGAGACAATGAAAAATTTCAAGTAATCTATTCACAATTCAATCATGATAGTAATAATAGTAGTAGTGTTCATCCATTATCATTTAAAGTTAGTGAACGTAGATCAATTCAAGAACTGATATGGACAGGATTATCATGGTGGGCGAGTGCAGGTGAATCATTTAGTTCACATAATGAAATATTTGCAAATGAATATGAATTTTTTGATAATATTTCAAATGATAAAGTCGAAAGATTGATAAGTTTAGTAGGATATTTCCAACGTATTACAATGAAAATATTCCTTGTACTTATTGATAGAATAAGAGTTGGATACGAAGAAGGAAATGAGTATGATGATGACAGTGAAGAAGATGAAGATAAGAGAATTATATCATTTGATCCACATGATATTGAAGAAATGGGTCTTGATCCATATTCAAATGGTGATTGTGAATTTATAAAAGAATTAATTGAAGTTTGGTGGGGGGTTGAAGTACGTATTGGAGGTTATTTCGATGATTGTTGTTTTTGTCCGTGAATTTATTGTAATTTAAGTAAGAGTATGATGAGGAATATATACATTGTATACAATTGATTTTATATTATAAACATGAAAGTCATTAAGATAGAAAATGATGATACTATTCATCATCATCATCATTAGTTTTGGTTTCTTTACCCATTGCTTTATCCCAAGTAGGTTTCATTTCATTTCGCCAATGATTAAATCTTTGTATTGCATTATCTAAATTATCAAGACCAGGTCTAACATCAAGGAAAAATGATGGTAGACCAAATGGATCATCTTCACCTGAATAATAATCAATAACATAACGAACTTGTTTCCAATCATCACCACCATTATTTCTTAAAACTGTCCAATCATGTCTATCAAATGGTAATTCAGAACCAAATTTTTCAGGAAAAATATATGAAAGATAATTATACATACGAGCTCTTGGAGATATTGCATCAGGTCTACCAGTAAATTTTAATAATCTTGGTTCTTTACCAGTTTCTTCAGTATAAGGTTTTTCCCATTCTTTAATTTCTTCCCAAGCACCTTCATTTAGAAAATTATGAATATTAACCATACTTTCAACTGCATCCTCAGGAACATCACCTTTACCCTTACGTACCATTGCATTAAACATTTGTTGTGGTGAAGGATATTCCCAAACTCCTGCATCAGGTGAATCACCTCTTGGAATTGTTGATGATGTTCTCTCTGTTGGTAAATCAATAGTTTGACCAGGTTGTTTTTGAATAGATAATTCAGGCATATTAGTTAATGGATTTAATTTATCATCTATTGTTGTTGTATCATCATCTGCTTTATGCATTGGACATCCAGGTGGTGGAGTTAATCCTGACATATTCATAGGATGTGGGATATCATTTTTAATATTATTTGTTGTAGTATTAGGATTAGGAGTTGAAGACCAGAAAAAGCCCATCTTTTGGTATAATAACTAGAGTTGTGTATAAGATCTGAAGATAAATAAATAACTTAGGGATGGTTATTTAATATTAAATAAAATAAATTTAATCAAATAAAAATTTCATTAACGGAAAAAAAAATGTCATGAAAATTCACTCTTTCCGTATTAATATTGGAAGTTTTCTATTGTGGAAAATGGATGGTTTATGTTGTAATCACATTGGATCATGAGTAGTGAGGAGGATATTAGGGCTAGACATAGAAAGGAAGTTAAGGAACTTACTGGTAAAATTACTGCTATGAAAAAGCAAGCTACTAAAAGTACTAAAAAGGAAGTTATGAAACAAATTCAACAATTGGAAGATGAAATGAAACAAAGGCATATTAAGGAACTTGCAGGAGATGAAGTTGGAGATGGAAATGAAAAAGAGGAAGAATTTGAAGAAATAACACCTGAACAATTACTTGCACGAATGAACATATCGGAAGAACCTAAAAATGTTGAACCAGTAGAGTCTACTCCAAAACAACAACCAAAACGACGTAATAGACAAAAGGAGAGACTTGCCAAGAGAGAAGCTGAAATTGCACGTATTCAAGAAGAAGCTAGATTAGAACAAGATAAACAACCAGATTTAAGAGGAATTGAATTAAGAAATATTCAAGATTTATGTGATTTACAAAAAGTTAAACAACATGATATTATACCTGATGGACATTGTCTATTTTCATCAATTTCTGATCAATTAAAGATAAGACATAATATTGAAGTTGACGTTTATGAATTAAGGAAAAATGCAGCTGAATATATAAAGGAAAATCCTGATGATTTTATCCCATTCCTATTTGATGAGGAAACAATGACAATTAGGAATATTGATGAATATACCGATAAATTAGTTAATACAGTAATGTGGGGTGGAGATTTAGAGATTTTAGCACTTTCAAAAGTTTATGATTGTCCAATTACAGTTATGATGAGTGGTAGAGCACCATTACGTATTAATGAAGATGGTGAAAATGTTGAATTAAAATTAGTTTATTATCAACATGCATTTGGATTAGGTGAACATTATAATTCATTACATGATATTTAACCAATTTTCTATCTAATTATCTATAAAAAAGTCTATTTACATCTATATATCTATTTCTTTTTAGCACTTGCAGCTTTGAAATGTAATATATCACCATCTTCAACAATATAAGTTTTACCAACTCTTTGAATTTTACCCTTTGAACGTAAAATTTTTTCATCAAATGGAGGATTTAAATCTTTAACATCATCAAATTTAATTAATTCTGCATTTATAAAAGTTTTCTCAAAATCTGTATGAATTATACCTGCAGCATTTGGACAAATTGAATTTTCTCTAATTGTCCATTGACGAGCTTCAATTTCACCACATGTATAAAAACTTATTAAATTCAAAACTTTCCTCATTTCTTGAATTATGATTGGTAATGCAGATGATGTTTCATATGATTCATTAATACCAATTTCCTTTTGTTGATTATTTAATTTAGTTTCATAATCTGCAGAGAATAAAATTACAGGTGAATCTGGTGAAAATTCTTTAACCCATGCCTTTATATCATTTAAAAATTCATTATCATTTCTTAAATAATCTTCTTCATTAACATTAACTAATATAACACTTGGCTTTGTTGTTAATAAATTATGAATATTTAATGCATCAATATGATCATCTTTCCAATCTTTCTTATTTATAATTTTTTGACCTTCCATTAATAAATCATAAGCAATTGTTAATGCTTCAAGTTGATTTTCCATACTTGAAATTTCATGAATTGGTTTATTACCTTTATGTTTTAATTGAACATTTAATTTTTCAATTGAATTTTCAATAAATTCCATATCTTTTAAAATTAATTCATCTTGAACAATTGTTAAATCTCTAATTGGATCAACATTACCTTCAATATGAGTAATTTCTGAATCTTTAAAAGCTCTAACAATTTGAAAAATTCCATCAACTGATCTAATATCATTTAAAAATGCATTACCTAAACCTTTATTATCACTTGCACCACGTACTAAACCTGCAATATCGAAAATTTTTAAAATACTATTTATCTTTTTCTTTGATTGATAAAGTTTTTGTAATTTATCTAATTTATAACTTGGTACTAAAACTCTTGCTTCCTCTGGTTCAATTGTTGCAAATGGATAATTAGCTGGATTACCTAATTCACTTTTAGTTATTGCTTGGAAAAATGTTGATTTACCAACATTTGCTAAACCAACGATACCACTCGTTAAATTATTTGATGGTCTACCAAATAATTTCTTAACAGTTCTAACTTTATTCTTATTAGTTATAGCTGCATAACAACGTATAGAACTCCAAAACTTCATTGGTTTCTATAGGAATTTATGATACTCTAATACGATAATAGAAATTTGCGTGAAATATTTTTTTTACTGCGGAAAAGCTAAAGAGTTTCTAAATAATAGGAAAGGACCATTGAATGAATAATAGTTTAAGAGACTATTCTTAAACTATTTCAATGTAAGTTTAGTAAAAAAAGTAGATGTAGATGTTGATTTAGATTTAGAAGAATATACTATTATCATAGTTTCCTTCTTTTAACATCAGTTTGAATTGGTTCGTCGTCATTAGGTGCGTTAAATGATTGATTCATATTATTTGCCATAATATTGTTGATTGACATATTAACTGGCATATTAACTGGCATGTTCATATTCATGTATGATGCATTATTCATATTAATCATTGAATGATTATTAATTGGAATATTTCTCTTTGAATAATTATTAACCATTCTATTATTATTTAAATTCATATTAATACCTCTATATTGGAAATCACTTATAAATTCCTTTGCTCTTGAACGTGTTAAAACTGGTAAAGTTCTTTTATATTTTTGTCTAACACGTTTACTAACAAATGCTTCAGGTGATTCAGTTCTATTGAAATGTAATGATGAATGATAATGAGGATGTGTTAAATGTAAATGTGACATTGAATGACTGTGACTGTGAGAATGTGAATGTGAATGACTATGAGAATGATTATGTTGTGTATACATTATTGCTGATGGCATTGGTGTATAAATTTGAGGTGTTTTAGTCATTGATTTAATATTATTTTGTTGTTCATCATTTGATGTATAATCAATTGAATTATTATGAGAATTTGAACCTGATGAACAAGCAGATGAAGGAACTGATGATGAACATGTATTACAAGCAGAATTTGTAATCCAATTAAATGAAGCAGTTGGAGTTGTTCTTGGAGTTGGTAAAATATTTTTAAATGAATGAGATCTTGAAATATCATTATTTGGTATAATATCATTAATATCAGAATTATTATCATTATCATTATTATTGTTGTTATTATTATCACTATTCTTACTATCATTATCATTATCATGATATGATGATCTAATACATGAACTATTTGGTAAATTATTTGGAGATGACATTGGAGATATTGGGAAAAATGATAAATTACCACTTTCATTTAAATTAGTATTTAATAAATAACCATTTGAATTATAATAAAGATTTGGATTTAAATCTAAACCAACTTCCTTTAATTTTTTCAAATGTTCTAATTCTTCCTCCTTTTGTCTAACAAAACATTGAGCTAAATAAATTAAGTTATGAATAACAACATTATTATTTAAATGAGAAATAATTTTTGAATCTAAATATTTTAATTTAATTGAACTTTCCATTTTAACAACTTGATTTAAAATTAAACTTTCTAATTCATCAAATCTATGTTGACGAATATGCTTTAATCTTAAATTTAAAAGTGCAAAATTAGTTATCATAATTGAACTTGCGGCAATTGAACTTGCAGTATAATTTGAAACAATATCTAAATTAAATAATGCTAAATCACATAAAAACATTGAGCCTAATCTTCTCTCTAAATTATTTGGTTCACTTGTATTTAAGAATAAATCTAAGAAAATTTCAGGAGTTGGATAAGATAAATCCCAATTAAGAGTATTTAATATATTAACTTCAATTTTAAGGAAAGTTGATTTTGATGATTGATCATAACCTGATCTTTTAATTAAAGCATTTAATATATTACCCTTTGGTTTATTTTCATTATATTTTGAAGAAATCCATAAACAACAAAATCCAATTAATCTACAATTATTAATTTCGATTTTAACATTTGAAGTATAAGTATCAAATAAATGAACTGCCAGTGAAAAAGTTGATGAAGTCCAATTAAGTCTAAAACAAACATCCAAAAGAGAATTTAAAATTGAACTTCTTAAAATCTTAACTTGATTTTGAGGTAAAAATGAAGACTTGTTATTATTATTTAAAGATAATTTTTCTTCTAATTCGAAATCTAATTGAACGACATGATTATGAATATCATTTCTATATTCTAATATAGTTAAATGATGATTTCTCTTTTCAACCATTTTAACCATTTCATTTTTATAAAGAATTGGATCAGTAATAGTCATTATGTGTTTGTATGATTATGAATAAATAAATGCAACGATGGAGTAAATATAATTGATGGTAAGGACGAAAGGTCTATGAAGTTAAAGTTGGAAATAGCAATAAATAAATGTTTTATACGATATGAAAAGTCAATGAAAAAAATAAAGCAGTGTATAAAAGATTGAATGGATATAGTATAAGTATAAGTATTTGAAATTGAATTGAAAATTGAATTAAACTAAGTTGAATTGAGTATAATATAGTATAAGCTATATGAAAAAAAAAAAGTTTTTTTTGTTTTAATTGTTGAAAAAGTGAAGGAATACTAATAAATAGACGAATAAGAAAGTAAAATAGAATAAAATAAGTTAAATACAATGAATGATAGTATAATATAATTAAAGATAATCTAGTTTAAATAAATTTGAATTGAAATTGTAATTGAAATTGTAATTGAAATTGAAATGAAACGAAGTAAATTAAAACTACCTTACCTTATTAATTGAATCCTCCTTTCCTTAATAAGATAAAGTAAAAGAGAAACAAACTCAAAACTCAAAAGAAGATACAAAATAAAAAGCTCATCCTAATATACCTAATAAAAATCGCCCACTTGTTAATTTACCACTTTAAAATCTGAAAATCTCAAAAAAATGGGAAAATTCAATTTCTTTTCCAAAAGGGGAAACTCCTTCTTTAGGGTTTTGTATGTTGTATTAGTATCTTATTACTTTATGTATTATGTATAGGTTTATTTATTTATTTATTTATATTTACTTATTTAGTAGAGTATTAGTATTAGGATAGTATAGTATAGTGAAGTATAGGATGGTAGTATATGATAGGATAATATAGTAGAATATAGTAAAAAACCCTTTTTAGTAAATATTTGTGACATGTCATATTGTAATATTGTCATATTTCATCTACTGCACAATTACATCATTAAGTCTACCAAATGGTAATACTCTCTCAATTCTTTTACTATTACTAATTAACATAACAATTCTATCAATACCCATCCCCCATCCCCCAGTTGGTGGTAATGACCATTCCATATTCTCTAAATATTTATAATCAGGTATTAAACTTTCTTCATCACCCATTTCTTTATTTAATTGTTGAATTTGAAATTTAAATTTTTGTTTAAATGGATTATTCTCTTCCTCATATGCATTCATATATTCCATACCATTAATAAACATTTCAAATCTAAGTCCAATTCCATTTTCATCACTTTTACTTAATGGTGATATAATTTCAGGTATATTATATATAAAATTTGGTAAAAATTCATTTTCTTTATTATTAGTAATTGGTTCAAGATATTTTTCAATTAATTTATTAATCATATTACCAATTGTATCATTTTCATTATATGATAATCCAATTTTATTAAAATACTCAATTAACATCTCTTTATCTTTTAAATGTTCAATTGTTAATTCATATCCTGTTTGATTCTTAATTTCACTTAAAAATTCAATTCTACCAAATTTACCATAATTTGCATCAATTTTACTCTTCAATTGTAAACATTTATCATGGAATCTAATTAATTTCTCATCATTTAAAACTCCATTTATAATAAATTTAAACATTTCTTCACTAATTTCCATTAATTCATTTAATCCAATAAACGTTTGATAAAATTCACATGTTGTAAATTCAGGATTATGTGTACTATCAATACCTTCATTTCTAAATGATTTACCAATTTCATAAATTTTATCAAATCCTGATATAATTAACCTTTTTAACCATAATTCAGGTGCAACTCTTAAATTAAGTTTAAATGGTTTATTATCATCTCCAATATCTTTAACATGTTGTGAATAAGTTTCAAATGGTTTAGCATTAGCTCCACTATTACCATTACATATAATTGGTGTTTCAAAACTATTAAATCCTTTATCTTCAAGATAATTTCTAATTAATTTAATAATTTTACTTCTTAAAATTAAAATTTCAACACTCTCTTTATTAACTAAATAATCAATAACTCTATTCTTATTAACCTTACCGAAATCATTAAACTTTGGTGGTATTGGATGTAATGATGGTGAAGCTAATATAATTGGTTTCTCAACTTTTAATGATAATTCACCAACTTTTGTAATTCCAAATTTTCCAATACACATAATTTGATCACCAGGTCTTAATGTTGAATGAATTTTAATAAATTCATCCTTTTCAATATTCATTACTTTATGATGAACAATTAATTGTAATTTTGTTAAATCTTGTATTATATCAATAAACATTGATCCTTTACCTGCTTTACGTATACTACTAATTTTACCTGAAAGTAGGTATTTACTTGTATCTTCCTCAACATCCGTTTTCCCTTCAAATAATTGACGATATTCTTCAACTCTTAATTTCTTAACATTTTGCATACCATCCTTTAATATCGATTCACATTTACCAATTGGTGGATAATATAATTTATCTTGTTCATTAAATGATAATTGTTGAATTTGATTTTTCCTAAATGCAAAATCAGATTCTTCAGTAATTTTCTCCCTAATAGAAGTATTCTTATTATTACCAACAGTAGAATACCATTTGCAACACACACTTACTCTTACCTTCCCTATTGATCTCCCCACTGATCTACTTAACATACTTGTCCAAATATACCTTACTATCATATATAGAGAAGAACCAAACGACCGCATCGACGTTTAATTTTTCACTCACTCAGTATTCAATGCATGAAAAGTTTCGTCCAATTTTTTTCATTACTTTGAATGGTACAATATTTCTTATTGGGTGGTTTATTAACCAATAATGTATTCAAATATACGTGCACCTATACGTCTAGTGCATAAGAATGGTATTAGATTAAATTCTACTATTGTTGAAGCATCAACTAATACTATAGTAAATTCAACTATAGAAAACAATGAAATTATTGAAAATGGTGAAATTCGTTTAAATTCTAATGGATTACCACTTAATAATTCACTTGAAGAAATTGCAAATATGAAAGAAACTGAATTTAATGAAATTGTATCTAGAATTGAAAATCCAACTTTAAATAGAGAAGAAATTGTTAATTCAAAATTCTCAAAATTATTAACATTATATAGTAATAGAGATAAATTAAAGAAAACAATGACAAATTCTTCATCATTATTATCAAATTTCCCAAATTTAATTCCAACTGATCCATTATTACCATATAGTGAAGCAGAATTAGCAATTAGACAAAGACATCATTCTAAAATTATGGGTAAATTAGGTTCAAATTTGAAAAATATTTATAAACCACATAAATTAATAACAAATTCACCAAATATTAATCAAATTTCAATTGAAAAATTATTAGCATCAGGTGCTCATTTAGGTAGAAGTGTTGAATTATTAAATAATAATTTTCAACCTTTTATTTATGGTAAATATAAAGGATTACATTTAATTGATTTAGATAAAACTTCAACATATTTAAAACATTCATGTAAAATAATTGAAAAAATTGTTGAAAATGGTGGATTAGTTTTATTCCTTGGATTAAAAGTTGGTCAATTAAGATCAATTAAGGAAGCTTCAAATAAATGTAATGGATTTTATGTTTCAAGAAAATGGATTCCAGGTTCAATTACTAATTCATTAGAAAATCCAAAACCAAGAATGGAAATTGATATGGAAGATTTACCAACAAATAGAGAATTAACAACTGATGAAGAGAATAAAGTTATTAAACCCGATTTAATTGTTATACTTAACCCAGAAAATGCAACGGTTGCAATTAAGGAAGCAAATCAAGCTAGAATTCCAACAATTGGTATAATTGATTCAAATGTTGATCCAAATTTAGTTACATATCCAATTCCTGCAAATTCAAATTCTACAAGGGTAACAAATTTAATTGTTGGAGTTTTAGGTAAAAGTGGTGAAATTGGTTTACAAAATAGATTACAAAAAGTTAAAGAATATAAAAAATCTTTAGGTATGGAAATTAATGAACCATTTATTAAAATTGATAAAATATCTAATTAAAAATTTGGTGATAATATATAATATAACTTGTATATAAAGTATTTAATTATAACAAAATTATAACAAAATATAAAAAATATAAAAATATAAAAATATAAAAATATAAAAATATAAAAATATAAAAAAGTATAAAACCTAACTTATTTAACTTGAAGTATTATCATTATTATTAATACTAGTAGTAACATCACAACCACTACTGGTACCACCACTACTACTACTACTACTACTATCATCATCATCATCATCAGATTCAGAATCTGATCTATCATCCTTTTTAATATTATAAACAACAACTCTAACAGCAATTCTTAAAATTAGGAATAACCAATATAAATTAACCAATTGTAAAGCAAAAATTAATGTGAAAACCATTGGTTGAGATATCCAACATTTATATTGTTGAGTTGCAAAATCTAAAATTGAAGGACCAACTGTTAAAAATTCTGTTAAAACAGAATATAAAATTTTAATATTAAGATAATGTCTTGTATAAATCCAAACTGACATAAATAAAACAAAGAATGGAATTTCAATTGATGAATTAATATAATTTAAAGTTTTAGATAAACCAAGGAAAAAATCAGAAATATCCATTGTAATATAAATTGCTAAACCCATATGAGTAAAATTAAACATATAAGAAAGGGAAATAAGTAAAATTGTAACAATATGATGGAAAACTAATTCTTTAAAATCTTTACGAGGTTTCTCTAATTGTAACATTAAAATAATTGCTTGTTGAGACCAAAAACCTGCTTGAAATAAATAATAAAATTTAAATAACCATTCATGTTGAGTATGAGGATAATTTTCATAAAAAGATTTTGTATTAAAGAACCACATATTTGAATTTTGTTTCATTATATATAAACCGAAAGGACCAGTTATACCATAATAAAAAATAGCATAAGTTTGTTCAGTAAATCTACTAATTTTAGATTTACTTTTCAAACCATTAAAAATTGCAATTGGTCTTAAAACCATTTGAACCATAAATTCTCTTAAGAAAGTGAAAAATATAATCATATAAAAGACAAAGCAAAAATCTTTCCAACCTTTTTCATATAATGGGGGATTAGTATTTGGTATTTGATAAGACATAAATAAAAATCTATGTAAAGGATTTGAATCAGTATAATTATTTGATAATAAATAAATTAAATTTAATAAGAAAATTATTATAATTGGTATAATCCAAATATATCTATAAGTTAAAATTTTGAGAGATATAAATAATTTATTCAATACATCAGAATCATTAACCTTGGGAGTTATTTTATTAATTTGTTTAACTTGTTCCTTTTTAGTTAATTTAATATCATGATTTGAACGAATTGTTTGGAAACCTGGAACGGAAGAATCACCTAAATTAATTTTACCAACAGATGAATGTCTTCTATGTTTGACTATATTATTATTAATATTAATATTATTAATATTATTATTATTATTATTATGAATTGATGACATTTTGGCATGTAGAAAGAGAAGATGAGAAGATGAAAAGCCCCAAAAGAAAAAGAATATAGATGAAGTAAATATAATTCACATGAAATTGAAAACGGTGTTTAAGGTAAAAAACTCTAAACAGCACAAAACAATTTTTTTTTTTTTTTCAATAATAGAGGTTGTAACTATTAATTACGTAACTTTTATGTTATGTTTATGAACGCGTATTGTTTTTATTATTTTATCCTAGCAATTTTGGGCGTGTTTATTCATGGGTGATGAAATTTGCGCCGGGATTTTGGTGTAGAAACACCTGCTGATTTTGCGAGGAAATTTGAAGGGTATTTTTACTCTAAATTTCCGCCGCAAAATCAGTACAGAAACACTCTCTAAAATTGCGAGGATAATAAATAATATATCACCTAAGAATGAATAATAGCAATAATATAATAAACAACCATCACTTAATAACTACTATTAATAAAACCTATTTTTTTGTTATGTAAATAAATATTATATTCATCTTATTACCATTTTATTATTCTTTAATATTACCTTATATATTCAATGAATTATGTTCCCTTACCATCAATGAGACAAATATCCTCTATTAGGAGGAAAATTTCATTTAAATTATTATTATTTATACTATTAATTTCAATTTTATCTTATTTTACTATCTTTTTAAATAATAAATTCAATAACAATAATAATAATAATAATAATAATGATAATATAAATATTTTAAATATTTTAAATAATGACAAGGGGACACAAAGTGATGTTTTGAAAAATTTAAATTCAAAGGACTCCTCTTCTAGATCTTTCCATGAAAAAATGTTATTAGAACAAATTGATAATAATTTAATTGATCCTTCAAAGAAAATTGATAGTAGTATTGATAACACTATACCTATTGATACTAACCCTATACGATCATTTTTCACTAAACTTATACCAATAATAGAATCTTGTGAACCTTCAATTGGTTATGAATTACAAAATGATGATACTAATGACATCAATTCATCTGATAATATTTCAAATGTAAAGGATAAAAAAAAATTAAGATTATTTAGGAAAAAATTAAATAGAATTTATGGTAAAAATGGTAAAAATGATATTGGTATTCATGATTTAACTCCAATTTTATCTAAAAATTTCTTAAATGATTGTCTATATTTACCTGATGATATGTTTCAAGAATTGAAAATTTCTCATGAAATTTTTGTTAAAAATATTGAAAATATTGATTATAATGATAATTATGATAATACTAATGGTATTGTATTTATTGGTGGTGGGAAATTTTCTTGGTTAACTTTATTAAGTATAGAAAATTTACGTTCAACTGGTTCAATTTTACCAATTGAAGTTATGATTCCAACAATTGATGATTATGAACCTGAATTATGTGAATATATTTTACCTGATTTAAATGCAAAATGTATTTTATTATATGATTTTTTACCAGAAAATTTAAATTTTAAATTAAATGGTTATCAATATAAATCTTTAGCACTATTAATTTCAAGTTTCCAAAATGTTTTATTATTAGATAGTGATAATATATCAATTTTAAATCCTGATATTTTATTTAATGATAAATTATTTATTGATAATGGTATGATTGTTTGGCCAGATTTTTGGAGAAGAGTAACTCATCCACTTTATTATAAAATTGCAAATAGAGAAATTTCAAATAAAAGAATTAGATATGCAATTGATAAAAAAACTCCACCTGAATATTATACAATCAATGATAAAGATATAGATATTGATAATGATATACCATTACATGATAGAGAAGGTTCAATACCTGATGCATCAACTGAATCAGGTCAATTAATTATTAATAAAAAAACTCATTTTAAAGCTTTATTATTAAGTTTTTATTATAATGTTTATGGTCCAAGACATTATTATCCTTTATTTACTCAAGGTGGTGCAGGTGAAGGTGATAAAGAAACTTTTATTGCTGCAACTTTATATTATAATTTAAATGTTTATCAAGTTAATAGACCAGTTGGTGTAATTGGTCATTGGGTTAATGGGAATTATAATGGTGTTGGTATGATTCAATTTAATCCAATTATTGATAAATTAAATGAAGATAATTATTTGAAATTTTTAAATGAAAAAATTTTAAATGAAGGTACAAATTATAATTATAATTTTATGGATTATTTAAATTATTTTAGTAATTCATTTGCTGAACCAATGTTCTTTCATTGTAATTTTCCAAAAATTGATCCAATTTCTTTAATTAATGAAAATAAATTAATTGATGAAAATAATAATCAATGGAGATTATTTGCAGATCAACCAAATATTGGATTCGATTTTGAATTAAGACAATGGAATTTAATTAATAAATATTTTTGTCCAATTGATGGTAAACCTTTTAATTTAAAATATCTGAAAGAGTCCAAAATTAATCATAAACAACTTTGTATTAATATTAAGGAACGTTTAGATTATTTATTATCAACTGAAATTAAATATGATAATAATTAATTAAGGAAAAGAGGAAATTTGTGTACATTACTTATTTATTTATAATCTATTTTTTAAAACTAATACTCTTTATAAATAAATAAAAAAAAAAGAAGAAAAGCTCATATTCTATATATTGTATATTACTCATATTAAATGATGGTCTCCATTTCCTTTGCATAAATTAAAGAATTTTTAATTATTTCTCTATCATCATTAATATTATCTTCAATTTTCAAGTCACTCTTATCAAAATAAACAATATTCTTTTCAATTTTCCATCCATATTGATCAATAAATTCTTTAACTTCTGAAATTTCATTAAGAAATAATAATATCTTCAAATTTTCAATTGGTAATTGTTTATAAACTAATTCGATATTATTTGAAATATTAATTCTAATTGAATTTAATAATCCTGGTTCAAATATATTAAATTCTTTACATGGGAAATTATTCTTTTTAGATAAAATTTCATTAACTTTATTAAAATCTCCATCAATTATCCATTTCTCAAATTTTATTGGTATTGATAAAAATTCATCCTTCTCTAAATCATCAACATTTAAATTAAAATTTTGGAAATTTTCTAATTCAATATGAAACATTGCTAAATCACCCTTTGTTAATAAATATAATAAATTTAAACTTAATAATTTATTCTTTTGATTACTTCTTAAATTTAATTCATTTATTTCATAAAATGGTTTTAACTTAATTATATAATTTGAAAATTCATCCATTTTGAATAAATTAATTGAAATTAATGCACCAATTTCAAGTATTGACATTGTAATTTGTAAATCATTTGGATCAATTTTTGATTGTAAACTTGGTACTAATAAATTATGTTCAATAAGTTGAATTTTAATTGGTGTTAATAATTTAAAACATGTTTCATAATCTTCCTTTTGGAAATGTTCTGTAAGTTTAGTAGTTAATTGTTCAAGTGACATTGTTAATAGAAGTTAGTTTTAAAGAATGATGATGATGATGTATTTGCCTTCATGGAATGGAACTTCTGATCAAAATCCATGTTAAAGTTCTTTAGGTGCGAACTACATCGAAAAAATATACACACCTTTTCCTTTTCTTTACTTAGTATTAATATTATTAAATTAATTATCTAATTGAAGAATCTATTATTTATTTTTATATAAAAGAATTAATGAATGGTTAAGAAATTATTAAAGAAAGAGAATAAAAGGAAAGACATGTAATAAAGAAGTAAAGATTTCAGATTATCAATTAATTTTTAACACCAAATTGCTTTTCAACAGCTGAAACAATTGGTTCAATACATTCAGCATTTAATAAAGTACTTTGATCACCTAAAGATTTTGCTTCACCACTAACAATTTTTCTTAAAACTCTTCTAACAATTTTACCTGATCTTGTCTTTGGTAATTCATCAACAATTATAATTGTCTTTGGAGCTGCAAATGGTCCAATTGTTGCTCTAATACTCAATCTTAAATCTTGTCTTAATTTTAATAATGATGAATCATCACTAATAATTGAATTATCCTTTAATTGAACAAATGCAATAACTGCTTGACCTGTAATATCATCATTAATACCAACAACTGCTGCTTCACTAACTCTTGAAGAATCTTCTAATAAAACACTTTCAATTTCAGCAGTTGATAATCTATGACCTGAAACATTAACAACATCATCAACTCTACCTCTAATCCAATAATAACCATCATGATCTCTACCTGCTCCATCACCTGTAAAATAATAACCTGGATAAGGTTTTAAATAAGTTTCTAAATATCTTTTATGATTTTTATAAACAGTTCTAGCCATTGATGGCCAAGTTGATTTAACTGCTAAAACACCTTCAACATCATTACCTTCTAAAACTTTACCAGTTGTTGGATCAATTATAACTGCATCAATACCGAAAAATGGTAAAGTTGCAGCACCAGGTTTAGTTGGAACTGCACCTGCTAATGGAGCAATTAAATGAGAACCTGATTCAGTTTGCCAATAAGTATCACTAATATGACAACAACCATGACCAATTTTTTCATCATACCATTGCCAAATTTCACTTGCAATTGGTTCACCAACTGAACCTAAAGTTCTTAAACTTGATAAATCATATTTAGAAATTTCATCTTCACCAGATTTTTTTAACATTCTTAAAGCAGTTGGTGCAACATAGAAATGAGTTGCTTTATTTTGTTCAATAATTTTCCAAAATCTACCAAAATTTGGATATGCAGGTGTACCTTCAAATATAATTGTTGAAACACCTAAAGTTAAAGGACCATATAAAGCATAAGAATGACCAGTAATCCAACCAACATCACCAGCAGTAAATAAAACATCATCTGATTGTAAATCAAAGACATATCTAGTTGTCATTGCAGCACCTAAAAGATAACCACCAGTTGAATGAACAACACCTTTTGGAGCACCAGTTGAACCAGAAGTATATAACATGAAAAGAGGATCTTCAGAATTAACAGGTACAGGAGGTAAATAAGATCTAAATTCACAAGCTAAATCTTGCCAATAATAATCTCTATTTTCTTTCATTAAAAGATTTGGATTACCAGTTCTTTTATGAACTAAAACTTTTTCAATTGTTGGACATTCTTTTAAAGCTTCATCAACAATTGTTTTATTATTAATTGTTTTACCACCTCTTTTACCTTCATCAGTTGTAATTAAAACTTTACATTCAGCATCATTAACTCTTTCCTTAATTGAACCAGCAGAAAAACCTGCAAAGATAACTGAATGAACTGCACCTAATCTAGCACAAGCTAACATTGCAATAATTGCTTCAGGAGTCATTGGTAAATAAATTGCAACATTATCACCTTTTTTAACACCCCAAGATTTTAAGATACCAGCAGTTTGAGAAACATCTCTTAATAATTCACCAAAAGTAATTTTTCTATTTTCATTTTCATCATCAGCTTCAAATACAATTGCAATTTTATCAGGATTTTTAAAAGCATGTCTATCAACACAATTATAACAAGCATTTAATTCACCACCTAAAAACCAAGAAGCATCACCATTTTCGAGTGAACCATTTTTAACTTTTGTAAAATCTTTATCCCAAGAAAGGAATTGTTTTGCCATTGGACCAAAGAAAGATTCAGGATCTTCAATTGATTGTTTATACATTTGATCATATTCTTCTTTTGAAGATAAAGATTTAGTTGGTTGTTTTTCAAAGAAAGGTTTTGGGGTTGGTCTTGCAACTATACCATTTGCTTCATGAACGACATTATGAGTTGGAGAAGTCATGATAATTGTTGATAATTGATATTAATTATTGATATATGATATATGATATAATATAATATAAATTCAATAAGAAGAAGGTAGAGATAACTAATCAATCAATTGATCAAATAAAGATAAACAGATATCAAAAATTTGAATAAATAATAGCTGAGCATTATGATAAAAACTAAGTAAAATGATGATCCCAAGATTGAAAAATATCCTTTCTTCCACTCTTTCCCTTCCACCTGAGAGAGAATCAAAGATTTTTGATATAATTTGATTTCGGCTTAATGCGCCACTTTAGTTTTGTATTGTTTAGTTTTGTATTGTTTTATTATGGTATTTCATAGTAGATAATTATACCGCGTTCTTAACCCCTTGTGGCGCAGTCATTATTATTCCCAATTAGGAAGGTCGTACAGTTCATATAAGTAATTTATCTTAGTATTAGATCAGACCAACAATTTTAATTAAATTGGAAAAAGAGAGATTCTGTATTTTTGTATTATATGAATATAGTATAAAAGTAATAACTACAAATAAGAAGAATAGTAGATGATTAAATAGTAATAAATATTACATACAATGCTAGTACTTTTATGTGATTGTTGTATAATTGTAATATATTAATAACAAGTCATGGGGTATATTTTCTAAAGTCTTATAATGATAGTATAAATTTGTTGGTAATATTAAGAAGGCTCAACAATTCCTTCAAATATTACATAATCAAGAAAAACAAAAAAAACAAACAAAAAAGTCGCGACACTTATTACATAATCAACAGACGCGACTATTTACTATCTGAAATAATTATCAGTGGGATCTACTTATTACTTACTCATCTCACGTAAATTTAGTAAAATTATATTAATTTTAAGAGAGGGCAATCCCTTTTTATTTTATTAATTTACACCCTCTGATTCTTTAAATGGAATTATAGACATATTAATAGATTCAATTGTCATATATATCATATCCCAAATAACTGTCAATTGTATCAATTAATATAATATAATATAATATATAATTTATATTGTAATTATATATTGTTTCTTTATAAAAAATAAAATGTCATTAAATTCTAATCCAATTAATGATTATGATTATGATTATGATCAAAATAAAGGTTCTCAATTAAATATACCAAAATTAAGACAATCAACTTCAAATGCTGCTCCTGCAACTCCTAGAATGTTAAGAAATACAAGTAATAATAATCATCATTCTAATACAATTCCAAATTCTTTAAGTGATGAATATACAATTAATCCTGATTATTTACCTCCTCAAAGAACTTCTTCAAAAAGATTACCAAATTCTCATAATAGAGATTCTTCAATTAATAATAATAATAATAATAATAATAATAATAATTATAATAATAATACTAATGGTTTATTACCTGGTGTAGATTTTAATCCTAATACTCCTCAAAAAAGTTCAAGAAGATCATCATTTAATAATAATAATAATAATAATAATAATAATAGTATAAATATTAATAATCCAAATGCTCATAATCGAATAAATTCCTTTAATATACCTCCACAATCAAATCAACAACATTCACAACAACAACAACAACAACCTCCTCCTCAACAACTCCCACAACAACAACAACAATTTCATAGAAAGGCAATTGGTGATTGGGAATTTACTAAAACGATTGGTGCAGGTTCAATGGGTAAGGTGAAATTAGCAAATCATAGAATAACTAATGAAATTTGTGCAATTAAAGTCGTTACAAGAGCTGCTAAAGTTTGGCAAAGACAACATATCAATGATCCTCCAACTAATGATCCTCATCTTTTAAGTCAAAGAAAAAAAGAATATGAAAAAGAAGTTGCTAGAGATAAAAGAACTATCAGAGAAGCTGCTTTGGGTAAAATTCTTTATCATCCTTATATTTGTAGATTATATGAAATGTATTCAATGTCAAATCATTATTATATGTTATTTGAATATGTTTCAGGTGGTCAAATGTTAGATTATATTGTTGCTCATGGTTCATTAAAGGAATCTCAAGCTAGAAAATTTTGTCGTGGAATTGGTTCAGCTTTAGAATATTGTCATTCAAATAATATTGTTCATAGAGATTTAAAAATTGAAAATATAATGATTAATAATTCTGGTGAAATTAAAATTATTGATTTTGGTTTATCAAATTTATATACTCATGATCATTTATTGAAAACTTATTGTGGTTCATTATATTTTGCAGCTCCAGAATTATTATCAGCTCATCCTTATAGAGGTCCAGAGGTTGATATTTGGTCATTTGGTGTTGTCTTATTTGTGTTAGTTTGTGGTAGAGTACCTTTTGATGATAAAAGTGTTAATAATTTACATGAAAAAATTAAAAAGGGTAATGTTGAATATCCTGATCATTTATCTGCTGATTGTATCGATTTAATGAAAAAAATGTTAGTTGTTGATACAACTAAGAGAGCTCCAATTCATGAAATTTTATCTCATAGATGGATGAATAAAGGTTATTCAAATATTGTTTCAAGTTTTATACCAAAGAGAGTTCCATTGAATTTCCCATTAGATTCAAATATTATAAGTGAAATTGTTAATTTAAATTTAGGTATTTCAAATGAACAAGTTTTTAATGATTTAAATGATATAATTAATTCAGATTATTATATTCAATGTTCTGAAAATTGGAGATTGAAAAATTCAGGTTTAAAATATGATCCAACTTTATTAGATCCAACTAAAGGTTATCATCCACTAATTTCAATTTATTATTTAGTTTTCGAAATGATTCAAAGGAAGAAAAATAAATTAGAAAATTTAAATCAATCGGATATTTCATCTTTATCATCATCAAATAATAATGTAAATCAATATAAAACTCCACAAATTCAACAAGAACCAATATTTAATGCAGCTTCTAATCATCATAATATGGCTCATGAACCTCAAAATAGAATTGTAACTCAACCAATACCTCATGAATATCAACATAATCATACCGACTTTGATGAACCTAATGATAATACCAATAATGTTAACAAAAATCAAAGATTGAAATTAGATGTCAATGTTCCAAATCCTTCATATACTTTACCATATCCTCAACCGGCTCATACATCACCACATACCGATATTTCGCCCCATTCATTTAACAAAAATGATTCATTAAAATTATCTCAACAACAAACACCACCTCCACAACAATTAAACAAATCATCTAATGTTGAAGAAGGTGGAGTTAATTCATTATTAAGAAAATTAAGTACTAAAAAGCCAACTGATAGAATGGTTCATAATTATGCAGGTTCAACTTCACCAATTAGTAATAATGCTCAAATGAATAATACCGATAATATCAAAAGAATTGGTAGTGTTAAAGTTACATCAAAGGAAAAACAACAAATTTTACCATCATCAATTCAAAATACTGCACGTAAAAATATGGCTCAACATCAACGTGCAGCTTCAGCTTATACTGCATCAGCATTTGTTCCAGATAATCAAATTCAAATTAATAATCAACAGCAACAACAACAATCATTGCATCCACAACAACAGCAACAATCACAATATAATGAACCATCATCTAATAGTGATTCTTCAAGTGTACGTAAATATCATCCATCTGCTAGAGCAAAATCTGTTGGACATGCTAGAAAATACTCACTTAATAATCTTAAATCAAATATCTATAAAGTCGATGCAAATGCTCCACCATTACCAGAATATTCAAGTTCTATGATGAAAACATCAACATCTAATGATTATGGAGCATTCTTTGATGAAGAAATGGATAATATTACATTTAATGATGAAATTAATAAACCAAAGGTAAAATTAACTGATAAACAAATTATTGCACAATTTGAGAAAGCACCACCAAATTCTATGCCATCAATCGAATATCCAAAAACTTTATTCTTAAAAGGATTTTTCTCTGTTCAAACAACATCTACTAAACCATTACCAATTATTAGATATGATATTATAACCGTTTTACCACAACTTGGAGTTCAATTTGTTGAAGTTAAAGGAGGTTTCATTTGTGTTCATTATCCATCAATCGTTGATACACCAAGAATACAAGTCAGTCACTCATCCTCTAATCATAATAATAGTAAAAATACTAATAATAATGTATTAATGAGTCCAATTAAGACACCAACAAAGGTAAATTCCGGTAAATTCAATGATAATGAAGATCAATATATTGATACCATTGAAGGATTGAAAACTCCTAATATTAGTGAAACATCATCACAAACATCCAAATCCAAACATTCATCAGGAACTGGTAGATCAAGAGAGGATGATTTGAATAGTGAATCATGCGATAAGAGTAGTGTTAAAACCACAAATACCAATAATACCAATAATACCAATAATAGTGTATTACCATCAACTCCAATTAAAGGACATAGAAGAAAGTTTTCATTAGGAAATGGAATTTTAGGATCAAAGAAGGGAGAGAAATTAACATTATCAACAAGTATGAGTGGTAAATATAATAATGAAATTAATATACCTACAACACCAGCAGCTGCTAATTTACGTAATTTAAGTATTGATGATAGTTCAGAATCTATTGCATTAGATGAAACAAATGGTGCAAGTGATATGTTAGTTTCAAGTAGGTTGGAACAACAAAATTATAATATTTCATCAACAATGAGTAATTATGATAAGGAATATAATAAGGGTGGTAAGGAAAAGGAGAGAAGTAGTAAGACTCCACTTAAATTTGAGATTCATATTGTTAAAGTTCCATTAGTTGGATTATATGGTATACAATTTAAGAAAGTTAGTGGTAATACTTGGTTATACAAATCTTTAGCAAGTGAAATTCTTAACAGATTAAATTTATAATCTTTTCTAATTTATTTAACGAATTAATTAATATAATATATATAATATACGAATGAAATGATATTAAAACTAAAGTAGCATAAGGTAATGTAAGTAATTTGGAATAGGCTTGTATATGTATGCATCGCGTGAAGTTTTCAATTTGACATGAATTTACATGATCAGATCTTTGATGATTAGATTGTATTCTATATTTCATAAGGATAATGACAATATTTAAGGACATCAAGAGGATATTATCAATATCAATACGAAGTATTGCAGCAGTTCATTTATTTACATCATCATGTTTTGAATTATCACAAACTGAAGGAGCAAGTATGTTACCAACAATTCAAACAAGTGGAGATTTTTGTATAATTGATAAAAGTTTTAAAAATGGTAATAAAATTAAGATGGGTGATTTAATTGTTGCACGTAAACCTACACAACCTGATAGTTGGGTTTGTAAAAGAATTACAGGTATGCCAGGTGATATTATATTACTTGATCCAAGTCGTGATAATATAAATGATTTACATAAACGATATAATGATAGTAATAATAATGATATAAATGAAATTGAAATACCAAATTTAAAGAAAATTGGTAAATTTAATAGAGATCCATATGATATGTATATAATTGTACCTGATGGACATGTCTGGGTAACTGGTGATAATTTAAGTGATTCAGTTGATAGTCGAACGTATAGTGTTTTACCAATGGGATTAATTGGTGGTAAAATAATTATTGGTATTTATGCACCAAATTTACTTAAATTTAATGGTAATTATTATAGATTTTTAAATAATACATTTGAAGATTGTATATAGTTATAAATTTCTTAACGTAATTTAGATAATCTTAATTTATACATATCTCTTAAAGTTTTAGAACCTAAATAAATTGAACAAATACCAGTAATTGAAAATCTGTAAAGTGATTGGAAAATTGATGCAGAGAAAAAATAATCAATGAAATAATATTCAAATATGAATATACTTATAATGAAAAGGAATGATAATGGTGAATATTTTGTAAAATTATATGCATTTGCTGCATCAAAATAATTCCATGATAATAATAATACAACATTTAATATTAATATAATGAATGTAAATTGAGTTGTAATTAATGTTGGTAACATTTTTGGCTTTTCCTTAAATGTGAAATAAACTTCATCTCTTTCATTAAATCTAATTGGTTTTGCAATTTGACTTCTATCTTCAATTAATTTTGATGATGGTTTAATAGTACCAACATTGAAAATCTCATTATAATCATTATTTAATTCATCACCTGTAATAATCGTAATTTGAATTGAAGAATCTGATGATTGTAATAAATATGGTGAAATATCCTTTATGAAAATATTACTTTCATAAACTTTACCCTGTAATAATTGAGGATAAATATAAAATTCGGATGATAATTCAGGTATTGATAATGCAATTACAACATGATCAGGATTAATAAAACTTTCATTATTTGATTTACTTTCAATTAATGTAAAACCAAATGAAATTTTGGTATCAGTTAAATTTAATGGAATATTTTGTTGATAAAGACCAAAATTTTGATCATCAATTCTAACTAACCCTTTACCAACTGCAATTGCCTGACAGAAAGTGATAAAAGTGAACAATAAGGTGATTAAATTGTACATAATCTCCACTGGTTATAATGAATCAACATTAAGGTAAACGTGTATATAACTTCTCTGTCATGAATTTCCTCACTATATTAAAAATTTCATTTCATTTCATTATGCAATTACTTAAGAATTTATATAGGGAATTACTTTATTTTACTTTATTTTACTTACTTAAACGTTTGTTTTCAAGTACTAAACGTTCAATTTCTTTCTTCATACTATCATTGAGTTCTTGAACTCTCTTATTCTTTTCCATAGTTTGTTTAATAACATCATATTGACCTAATGCTTGTTCAACTTGTGCATTAATTGATCTCTTTGTTGCCTTTAATGTCTCATTTTCATCTTTAATCTTATCAATTAATCCAGTAACTGATATTTTCTCCTCATTTAATTGTTTATAATTATTTAATAATTCATTATACCCTTTATTATGTTCCTCTAAAACTTTCTCTAATTCTTGATTCTTATTAGATAATTTCTCTAATTCATTACTCGTCAATTTAGATTCAATTGATTCATTTAAAATTGTAAATTCACGATGATAATTAAGTATACTAGTTTGTGATGATGATATATCCAATGTATCTTGTTTATTTAACTTATCACATCCAAAAATATTTAATTCATGACGTAAATGAATTATAACATCAATTAATGAATAAATACCATAAACTATTAAATTATGTAGTACTTTAGTTAATCCATATGGATGATTTTTCTCATTTGTGTCATTAATATATAATTGATGAACTAAATCACACCAAAATTTACTTGATTGTAATAATTCATTGGTATAACTTATCGGATTTGATGATTGTTTTGTAATATTCAATAAAATTGTTGGATCAATTGATTCTAATGTTCTTAATAACAAAAATTTAAATTCTTGTTGTGAATCAGTATCATCTAATGGTAAAATAAATTTGTTAATTATTAATGCAAGTATTAAAGTTTGTGGTAAAACATATTTTGATCCACATCTATACATAAATGATAAAACTAATGCATTTGGTCTTGTATTTGTAATATTAGTTCTTAATAATAAAGTGTAAATTTTCATAAAATCATTTTTCAATTTTAATTTTTGTTCATTTGTTGATTTTAATAAAAATGAAAGTTCAATAATTAATTCATCAATTTCCTTTTCAACTTCATCTGAGACATTTGGTGTAAAATTGAATGTATTTTCTTCAATTTTCAGTGATTTAAGTAATAATGAATATAATATTGGTAAATTAGTTGATTCATAATCACCTGCTCTAATTTGACTTAAAGTTTCAATAATTGCATCGGATGAATGAATTTTATCCAAATATTCACCACCTGATATAGTTAAATCTTGATTTGATAATATTTCAATTGTTTCATCAACATGAGATTTACGTGATTGAATGTAAAATTGTTGAATTTTATCCATCAATGACGGTTCAACATAATCATCATTATCTGTGAAATGTTTAAATGATGATTTCCTACTTCTTCCACTAACCATTGAAGTGGGGGAGAAATTTGCACCTGAAACTCTATCCAATCCATAAGTACTTAACACTTGAGGTTGAAATTCTGAACTATTTTTCCTAACTGGAGTCTTTGGAGGTCTTGTTGGTAATTTAGGTGAAACAGGAAATGAAGGTAATGACATATTTACATCAAAATCAACTATATCTCTATCTTCATCATTAATATTATCATCATTATTATTATCATCGTGATCATTAGTAACTACGGGTATAATAAGAGATGTAGCTCTAGATGCACGTAAATGAGTATTATAACCTCTTGATGGAACTCTTGGAGGAACAGGAGGAGCAGGAGGAGCAGGAGGAGCAGGTACTTGTCGATTTCTTATCTTTTCGGCCAACAATGGTTGTTCATTACTATTGTTAATATCGGTTGTGGTATTAGTATTAGAAGTGGTATTAGAATGGGTTGGACTGCTAGTATTTGAAGATTGAGATTTATTACTGTCATCGCTACCCTCAGAGTGACTTCTTGTGATGGATATAGGTACCAATGGAGACGACATGAGTAGTATATCAAAAGAAGAAAGTGTATTATTCTAACAAAAGCCAATGGTTATGAAATCCATTAGAGGAAACAGGTTAAATAATGAGAAAGTTGAAAATCACTGCTTTTTCTCTGTGCAAAAAAAATTTTATTTCAGTTTCAATTTCCATCTATATAAATTTACTGTTTCTTTTAAGTGTTTGGATTTAGAATATTATATATTAATCACAGAAGATCATGTCAAATATAGTTGGAATAGAACACGATAGAGTCACTAATACCACATCTACTGATTTCCCAGGATTTTCAGCAGATTCTGCAAATACTGAATGGAGTTTGGATTATTTTAAAGAAAATTTTAAATTAGATATTAAATATATTACTGAAAGAACTGCAAATTTTGATTTAATAGGTATTGATACATCTATTGCAAATGCATTTCGTAGAATTATGATTGCAGAAGTTCCATCAGTTGCAGCTGAATATGTTTATATTTTCAATAATACATCAGTTATTCAAGATGAAGTACTCGCTCATAGAATTGGTTTAGTTCCATTAAAAGTTGATCCTGATCAATTAACTTGGATAAATAAAGAAGCAGAAGAGAAGGATAAATTTACTGATGATAATACAATCGTTTTATCATTAGACATTGTATGTTCTAAAAATCCAAATGCTTCACCAAATTCAACAAATCCTGATAATTTATATAGAAATCATAAAGTTTATGCTAAAAATCTTAAATTTGAACCACAAGGTCGTCAAATTGAATTATTTGCAAATAATCCAGTTGTACCATGTGATCCAAATATTTTATTAGCAAAATTAAGACCAGGTCAAGAAATTTCACTTAGAGTTCATTGTATTTTAGGTATAGGTGCAGATCATGCAAAATTTTCACCAGTTTCAACTGCTTCTTATAGATTATTACCAGTTATTGATATTTTAAAACCAATTCTTGGTAAAGATGCACTGGAATTTCAACAATGTTTCCCAAATGGTGTTATTGATATAAATGAAAAGGGTGAAGCTTATGTTAAAGATTCAAGAAAGGATACAGTTTCAAGAGAAGTACTTAGACATGAAAAATTTAATGGTAAAGTAAAATTAGGAAGACGTAGAGATCATTTTATCTTTAATGTTGAAAGTACTGGTGCAATGCCACCTGAAGAAATCTTCTTTAAATCTGTTAGAATTTTAAAGAATAAAGCTGATTATTTAAGAAATTGTCCAATTGCAAACTTAAATTAAATTTAGATTTTTATAGAAATAATCATCAATATATAGTTAATAATAATAAAATACATAATCTATTAATCTCTAAATATTTCATGAATTGCTTCATGAACTTTAATATTGTATATCAATGTATTTCCTTGATATCCATCATATTGAGGATTTTCATTATAATCTGCATTAATATCCCCTACTAATGTATCATCTTGATGAATTCTATTTATTAAATCAAATCCAACTCCATAATTTAATAAAATTTCAATTAATTGTAATGAAATTATTATAAAATCAATTATAAGTAAACTTATTAATTTACTTAACTTACTCCTAAATTTAACTTCACCAATTAAATTTAAAACCATTGAACCTGTTGAATAAGCATCTTTAACATCCCAAATATGTTGAAAATTTAAATTATCATTTCTTAAATTATCATTTAATGAACCATTTAATCCATAACTTATACCATCATAAATTTTATCTAAACAGAAAATTATTTGAAATAAAATAATTAAACACCAAACAAATGAAAAAATCGTAAGTATTTTCCTTAAAACAACTTTTTTATCATTTATTGACCAATTACTGAACAATGAATTATCAACTACTTCATTACTATCAGGTGAATTATTATTATTATCACCTGTATCATTTTCATTTCTATTTGCGTTAAAATTTGCCGTACCACTACGTAAATTTAAAATTGCACTTGTTGGTGTATATAATTGACTTAATGATAAATTTGCTTGATTACCAATACTATTTGAATTATTATTATTCATATTATTTAAATTCTCAGCAAATGGTTCAGTTACAAAAACATGGAAAATATATTTAACTAGAAGACAAACTAATGATTCGTCAAATAAGAATGAAATATAATATAAAACATGTAAAATAACTTTCATATCATTATTCATTGATCTTGATAATAATTTAACTGTTTGTGGATATAATAATCTATCGTTGTTGATTAATCTAGCTTGCATAGCATGATCCTCTACTATCATGTTTGGTTCTAATACTTAAAGAAGGACATGCATGTGTATAAACAGATAAGATCCTTTATACTACTCGCTTATTATTATTACTATTATAATTTATTTGTACAAGTGTTTTAAACAATGTTACTATAATATACAAAACATGATGTTTATAATGTCTCTAGGAGATTGGCTTTCGTTCAATTGATTTAATTAAATCATCACCTAATATTGCACAAGTTTTCAAAATATCTTCAATATCTAATGTAACTTGATCTTTTTTATTTTTATCATTTGAATCACCATCATCAATTAATTTCATTGGATATCCCATACCAACTTTGAATTTTCTTGATTCATTACCTGGTACAATTAAACCTGTAATTACTCTTTCATCAACTAATCCACCAGTTTTACGTACACTCCAAACAATAACTTCACCAAATCTTGAAATTAATTCTCTATAAAAATTTAATATTGGATCATCAACGGTTTCAAAATCTTTTTCATAATTATTAATTTGTTCAATTAAATTTTTAAATTTAATATTATTTGGATAAATACCTGATAAACGACGTAATTTTTTACTTGAAATTTTCTTCATATCAAATTTAATTATAATATCATAATCCTTTAATGCAGGTGTGAAAATTAATTGTAAAAATTTATCATTTATTTCAATATTATCATTATTTGTTAGTAAATTTAATGCAACTCTTGATAATGATGTTAATCTTGATGCAATAACTAAGGAAATACCTTGAGTCCAAATTTTACCTGAAATATCATCCTTGGTACCAATAAAATATGGTACTTTAACACCTTGTGGATCATTCTCTCTTAATTTATTAAATGATTTATTAATATTTTGATAAGTTTCTAAATCTAATTTATCAGTTATTTTATTAATATAACTATCATTATTTATTGAATTATTTTCATTATCTGAATTATTACCACTATTGTTAAAATCTTTTGATAAATCTAAAATTAATGGATCTTCAATCCAATTCCAATTTGATAAAAATTTTAAAACTCTTAAAAATCCTGTCATTACAGAACCTGGAATTCCATATGGTGCATTATCAATAAAACATTGTAAAACAATTAATTCAATTACTTCTTCAGGTAAATGATTTAAAATCATTTGACTATCTAACCATAATTTAAATAATCTAACAGTTGCAGAATAATATGGATAATGAGTAACTAAAATCGATATACTACGATGATGTTTAACTGAATTAATATATTTTTGCATAAATCTTAAATAAGTATTTTCAATTGATTGAATTTGTGTTTGACTATTTGGTAATTTTGAACAATTTTCAATTGATTTTAAATATAAAAATTCATCATTTTCTGTTAAAATTCTAAATGAGAATCCATAACCATCATTTGTTAAAATTTTCAAAATTAAAATATTTGAATTATATGGAATTGAATTTTTATCTTTAATAATGAATGCATATTTGATGTTTGATGAATTTTTCAAAATTTCATTACAAATTTTTAATAGGAATGCATTTTTAGTATTTTCTAATGAAATAAATTCATCAGGCCAACGATTTGATGATTCTAATTGAATTATACATTCATTGAAAAAATCAGGATTACCAGTTGCAAATGGTACAGGTAAAATTATTGAAGTATTTCTTAATGATGAAGAAATTGGTAAAATTGATTTAATTTTTAATGGTAAATTTAAATTTAATAAATCTTTTGAAATTTTATCAAATGATAATTTTAATTGAATGAAATGATTTGGTAAAATTAATGGTTGAGAATTTGATGAATGAGGAATTAAAGGTTTTGGTAATAATGAAGTAAATTTTGATGAATTAATAATTAAATCATTTGATAATAAATGTAAATTATTTGATGAAGATAAATGTCTATCTAAAATAAATTTAATAATTGTTAAAACAACTGAATCAGTTGGTGAAATATCCCATAAACAACTCCATTGAACTGTATTATCTTTATATTTCCTTATTTGAGCTTTTTCTTCGCCCCAAAATGAAACAAATTTTTCACCTAATTCTTTATTTGTATGTAATGGACCTTTAGTTATACGTTTATCAGATTCATTTGGATTAATAAATAAACCAATTAAAAGATAATTATCTTTATTTGAATCATTTGAAGATTTTCTTTTATTAATTGACCAAGGTTGAGTATTTTTCAATAAATGAATATCAATTTGATAAATTCTATCATCTAAAGCTTCAATTAATAATTTATAGATTTTATTACAAAGATAATTTTCTATTGTAACAAATGATATTTTTTCTAATGAACCAAATTTATCTTCATTTAATTCAATTAATTTATTTAAAGGTATTGAAACAATTGAATCATATTTTAAATTTAAATTATTATTATTAATTAAGAAAATTTGATTAAATCTATCCTTAACAGTATCATTTAATAAATCTAAAGTTTCAATTGCAAATTTTTTCAAAATGGAATAAGAAGATTTTGTCATTTTCCATAATAAATTAATTTTAGTATTTTTATCAAATAAAGTTGGTACATTAAAACCTTTCTTTTTATAGTTTGAATCAGATTCATCAAATAATGAACTAAATGATAAATAACCATCATCACATAAATCTTGAGTTGCTAAATAACGAATTGTACCTTTAAATAATTGATAACTTGAATAACCATGTAATAAAATTTTATTATTATTTAAACCACCACCTTGTAAAAGAGCTGACATTAAAATATTAAATTCAAAATGACCAAAACCACCATTATTTATATTTGAACTAAAACCACGTTGTGATAACCATAATTTACCCAATGCAGCAGCATCTTTAAAACTTTCAGTTGATTTTTTAGTTGTATATAAATATTTTAAATAATATGAATAAGTTGTTGAACTTAAAATTGATGCATTATATAAAGGAGTTGGAGGTAAATCATCAATTGAATTTATTAAAGAATTTTGAATTCTAATTGAATTTCTATCAGGTAATAATTTTTTACTTTCAAATATACCGAATGGTAAACCTATTAAAATTCTAATTTTAAAATTTGTCTTTTGGAAAATTAAATTATTTTTATCATTTGTATCATTAATACTTTCAATTAAAAGTGAAGGACATAATTTATTACCATTATGATAATCATAAGATAATTTAATTGGTAAATTATTTTCAGGAGCTAAAATTGATAAATAATATGATAAATAAGCTAAATAGAAAGCTTTTTTGTAAAAAATTCTATAATTTAGATAATCTTTTTGTTGGATTAAAGATTTTGGCATTGAAATACAAATATCAATTGACATACCATTTTTAGAATTAATTGCAGTTTTCAAACCAAATGAACCAACTAGTGAAACATCATCAGGTATAATATATTGTAAATTATAATTTAAATTATTTGGTTTTGGATCAGGGAATGGTATTTTAATATTTTTATCAGAAAAAAAATTTTGAGCTTCATTAAGGGAGAGAGGATTTGAATTTGGTATTTTACCAATTAAATTATTTAATTTATGTAAAACTTTTTCAATTAAAATACAATGAGATTGTTTTAATTTTAATTCATTAATTAATTCATCAATTTGAAGTTTAAAAATATTTGATTTAAATAATTCTGCAGTTTCCTTTGCAATTTGAATATCTTGAGATGAAATTTTTGCCTTTTTTGAAGAAGGTTTAATACTTTTTATATTATTATTATTATTATTATTATTATTATTATTATTATTATTATTATCTATTGAAATGTCATCATTAATAACCTCATCATTAGATCTTTTAGACATTATTTTTAACTATGAGATGTATACTGTATATATATATGATGGGTAGTAGATATGGGAGTGGTGATGTATAGATAAATAGAAATAAAAGTTCAAAAATTTCGAAGGCTCCTTCTTTCTTTCTTTCTTTCTTTCCTTCCTTAAGTGTAAGATCTTGTTGCCACCAAAAAAAAGATGAAAAACCAAAAAGGGAAAATGAATGAAAAAAAAAATTTTTATTAAATAACGATTATGCGTGTATTGTTTTGTTAGTCTCTTAAAAGAAAATTAAAATGGGGTTTTCATTTGATTATTATGACATTGTTTTTTGTTGTGAAGAAAAGGTCGATGGGTCTGTTTCTTGATTATGTAATAGGTAATACCGATACCGGAATTGACACCACTCTTTTTTTTTTTTCAATTAATATTACGCGGATATAAGGGATTACGGGATATTACGTAATATTACTATATTATATTAGTTATTGAATCATCGATTATAATCACCGATGATTATATAACATGATAGATTTTATTAGATGAATAATATATTATGATAACTATATATTATAGTATAGTAATATATTCAATTAAAGATATATTAATTGTAATATAATAATTAATCAACTGAAAAAATTCAATGGTATTGCCACATGGTGTTCTTTAAATTATATAAATTTAAAAGTGTCAAAATTACATTGAATTTGACACCCTCTTTTTTTTTTCATAATTTTTTTTTTTTTTTTTCTTACTACTATTGAGTGAGTGAGAATAATATACCTGTTTAAAATAGAATATTTTTTTTAATTTTTTTTATTAACATTAACTTAATTAATATATTTCAGTTTGCCACCATTCAATTTTAACTTCTTTTCTTTTAAATAACACACTCTTTTATTATTATTATAATATATATACTTGGTGTGCATGTATATGTGTATTTAATTTATTACTCAATTCTTAATTAATCACATCTCTTATAATAAAATATTCCTATTACTACCATTTTTTCATTTATTCTGTTAAATAACTATATCAATATCAATATTAATATCAATATAATCATTTACATTTACATTTGAATTTACAATTATTCCTTGCTACATATATTAATAAATTAACCAAAATAAAATAAATTAATCTAAATTAAATTTACCCCCCACTTAATACTCTCTTTACTATAACTAACAAATTTTCAATCATAATGTTAAATTTATCAAAATCAACTTGTTCTTTGATTATTAAATCAATTTCACTTTCTAAAAATTCAATTAGAAATATTCATTATATTAATAATATTAATAATATTAATACTATCAATAAGAACTCTACTTCATTATTTAGACCTTTCATTATCTCAAATAAAACTTCATTTATTCGTTATAATTCAACTAATTCTGATAATAAATTATCTGAAAAATCTGAAAATAAAAATATTAAATCAAAAAATCCTGCTGAAGTTGCATCTCCAAATAATAATTTACCAACTCAAACTTCTTTTAAAAAGTTAACTGTTTGGGAAAAAGTTAAACATGAAGCTCATCATTATTGGGAAGGTACTAAATTATTAGGTCTGGAAATTAAAATTTCAACTAGATTATTACTTAAAATGAGTTCTGGTTATGAATTAACTAGAAGAGAATATAGACAATTAAAGAGAACTACAGCTGATGTTTTAAGACTTTTCCCATTTGCAATGTTTGTCTTAATTCCTTTTGCTGAATTATTATTACCTGTTGCAATTAAAATTTTCCCAAATTTATTACCTTCAACTTATGAATCAAAAGTTGATAAAGATAAAAAAATGGCTTTATTAAGAAATACAAGATATAAAGTTGCTCAAGTTTTAACTGATTCAAAACAAATGGTTAGTTTAACTTCAAATTTAACTGATGAACAAATTGTTGATTTTAAAGATTTTATGAATAAATTTAATAATTCAAAATCTGATGAAATCACTCGTCAACAATTATTAAGAGTTGCTAAAATGTTTAAAGATGATTTAATTTTAGATAATGTTCCTCGTGGTACCTTAGTTGCAATTGCAAAATATATTAATTTAAGACCTTATGGTACTGATCAAATTTTAAGATATAGAATACGTCATAAAATGCTGAAAATTAAGGAAGATGATAGATTAATTGATGATGAAGGTGTTGAAAATTTATCATTAGCTGAATTACAACAAGCTTGTGCTTCTCGTGGTATTCATATGTATAATACAACTCCAGGTCAAATGCGTCAATACCTTTATGAATGGTTAGATATGCGTTTACGTGAAAAAATTCCTTCAACTTTAATGTTATTAGTTAATGCTTATACTTATGGTGAAGCTGAAAGATATTCTTCAACTCATGAAGCTTTAAAAGCTGTTTTAAGTTCTTTACCAAAAGAATTTTATCATGAACAAGAATTACAAGTTGATATTGATAATGCAACTTTTCAACAAAGATTAAATGTTTTAAAGGAACAAGAACATTTAATTCAAAGTGAAAATTTCCAAGAAAAAGATCATAAAATTTTAGTTAAGGATAAATTAAGTTTAGATGAAGATGAAAAATCTTCAGATGATGCTAAAAATTCTGAGAAGAAATAATTTATTCAATAATTAACTATTATTATATCATATCATATTCTATTCTATCAAATTTCTTATTTATTACAAATATTTTTACAATCTCTGATACTGAAAAGAGTTGTTAACTATAATTTACAAAAAAAAAATCATGAAAATAACCATTAATGAAAACTATTTTTTTACATATTAGTTATTCTTTACTATTTATATAATCTTTTACATTTATTATTTTTTTTCTAATTACTTATTTTTATTTCTCATGGGGGTTAACTCTTTTTTTTTATCTGATTTTCTATAAACATTACTACTATACAAAAAGAATGATTATTATAATAAAACTTATGGTGAATCTGTAATTGATTCAATAATATCTCTTGAAACACTAAATCCATTATCATTATCATACTCCATTTCAGTTAAATGTGCTAATTTTAATTGATTCTTTAATCTTTGTGATTTTGATAATTTAACATTAGGTTTTTTAATCTCAATTACATTTTTATCATCACCTAGACGTGATGTATTGTTATAATTATTACTATCGTCATTTTGAAAATTCTTAACAGTTTCTCTATTAACAGCATAATGTTTCCTTCTCTCATTCATAAACTTCTTATCGGGTTTATAGATCCATTTGCTCTTTGGTTTAAATTTCCTCTCTTTCATTTCTTCTTCTTCTAAACAAGCTAATTGATAATCCCAAATTGTTGCATAATGTTGAAATATTAATTCATTACTTGGATTCCTATTATTTCCACGTAATTTATTTAATTTCATAATTCTCCAATTACTACCCTCATCACCAAATTCAAATGGTATCTCATATTCCATTCTTGGTCTATCATTATGAATTTTCGTTTCTTCAATTATTGGTTGTCTTGTATCATAACTAATCATTTTACGTCGTTTGTTCTTGTAATCTTCTTTATTATAATTAACATCTGTTTTACTCAATCCTAAATTTATCGTACCATCAGATTGTCGTATTCTATCAATTCTGGATGTAGTGGTATTGATTTCACTTTTAATTTCTTCCTCATCATCATCTTCTTCATCATTTGATGTATTAAAGTCTGGTGTTTCTTCAATAATATAATTTGGGAAGTTTTTAAAAACTAATGGAGTTTTACCTTTGGGTATGTTAGGATACTTATGACTATGGTGTCGTATTGAACTCATTGTGTGTATGTTCGTATAAGAGAAAAGTTTAAGTGCAGGACCTCTATCAAAATGAAATTTTTGGTGTAGTATACTTATATTTTCTAAACATTTTTAAAATTAAATCATTCAAATTTGTATATTTATCATTATAAAAAATGTAAAGCATTATATATATATCATACCTATATACTATCTTCAAGGAGAATATAATACATATTTTGTTTATTTGTAGTAATAAAACAACTAAGTAAAAGATCTTGAACCACCTCTAACAAATTCTATAACTTTCCAACCTTCAGTATCAATATTATCCATTTCTTCAGGAATTCTAGTTATAACCATTGCATAACTTGATAATAAAATATCTTCATCACTACCTGCAACTAATTCACCAGTTTTGAATTTTCTAAATAAATTAATTTCTTGAACTCTTGAACCAATAACCATTACAGGTATATTATTTGGTTCTAACATTTTGAAACTAACAATATCAACACCTCTAATATCTAAAATTTTACCATCAGAGAAAACACCTTGATCTCTTAATTGTTTTTGCTTTGCTGCATAAATATTATATGGTGCTTCACTAAACCATTTCTTTAAAATTTCTTCATCACCTTTAATATATGCTTCAACAACTTCAGGTACAATATATTCTCTTAATTGTTTTTGAAATGCAATTGATGTAAAATTTGGATCATATTCTTTAAATTGTTTAACAACTTTTGCAGCTTCAGTTTCAGAGAATAATCCACCAATTTTATTAATAATTGTTCTTATTAAAACTAATAATGGATTTTCTGCTTCTTCCCATTTCTCCCTTAAAATTAATAAAAATTTACCAATTGCTGAATCTGGTTTGATCTTCAGATTTTCTTTAAAATTTGAAGTTGGTTTAATATCAGTTGCAACTAATGCATTACCAGCTTCTTCATTCTTTTTAACTAATTTTGGCTTTTTAGCTAATTCTCTCTCTCTTCTCTTCATTCTTTCCTCTTTAGATTCATATAAACCATATGATGAAGAATTTTCATTGAAAACTTCAGATACATCTTTATAAGCTTTTGTCTTTGTAACAGGTTCAACAACTTTATCAACAACGTCAGCAGTTGTTGCAGCAGTTTTTTTGACAACTTGACCAACAGGTGATTCCCAAGCTTTATAAGCAACATCACCAACAACTTTAGCAGTTTTATTTAATGTTTCACCAACTTTGCCTGAACCTTTTTGAGCAACATCAAATGCAGTTTTTGCCCTTTTGAAAGCTTCTGAATCACCTAATTCATCAGTTGCACTCTTTAATTGTTTAATTTGATCAGTTAATTCAGTATTTTTCTTCCATTCTTTTTTAAAAGTTTCGGTAAACACTTGTAATGGTGATTTTGGTGCAAATTTAACAGAATTTGTTGAAAATAATCTATTCTTACTTGAATTTACAAGTAATGTAGAATTTTTTAATGTTGTGTATCTATACATTATAATGATATGAGATATATGAATATGATAACACTATTTACAAGAATGAGGATGTGTTGTTTCTTTGAATAATGTTAATTATCTTAGAATCAACTCCATAATAACTTCCATTTTAATAACCCTTCTCCGGAATCAAATATTTTTCCAATTTTCATGATACTGAAAAATTTATAAATATTATTTCTTATTCGACGCATCGTCCTTTTATTTCGACCGGTCGGTAATTTTTTGATATTTTTTAAAATTTACTATTATTATCACTACATGAATCTTATTGTACAGGCAAAGAAAGGGTTGATTTGATATTTAAATTCAAATTTAACTTGTTGTATCTCCATTTATATCTTTTCAAATCAATCAAATTACAGTCTGGAAAGTCATATAATATACAGAATTTTATTTTTATATTGAAAAATGGCTTTTCATACTAAAGAAATGAAATCATTGAAACATTCACGTGGAATGCCAATAAATACACTAAATTCAAACAGAAATAATAATAATAGTAGCTCATCATCATCAACATTTTCCAAAGGTCGACCCTTTTCAATAGCTCCTAGTTTCCAAACTAATAAATTTGATTTTGATACTTCAAATAATAGTAATGATAATACTAATAGTTCTGATATTATTGGTGATAATAATACCGATGACATTTTCCGTGAAAGGAATAAAAGGAGAACTTTATATGCTACTAATAGTTATACTATTAAACCACCAAGTCAATTAATAAATAATCCTTTAATAAATGAAAAATTCAAATTATTTAAATATACTGTATCTTCAAAGAGTGATAATATCTCAACTGAGAAGGAAGATTTATTATTAATTTTCAGACATGATAAATTAGAAATTTCAAGTGAAAGTTTAGAATTTAGAGTTAAAGTACCTTATCATAATATTCAAACCTTAAAAGCTCCAAATTTAAATAATAAAAATTCAACTTATCTTTTCTGTTTAAAAAATAATATGACACAAATTTTAAATGATAAGGAACATAAAATTATTGAATTTGTAATTTATTTAAATGATAAATGGTCAATTAAACAAACAAAACAATTGGAAGATTTAATCAATTTATCACTTGATGATCATTTTATTAAAGTTCAATCATTTGATAAAAAAGATACTATATTATATTTTGATACTAGAACATTTAGTTCATCTGATTCAAATTCTTTTTATGGTTTAAAGGATAAAGGTAGAAACAAAAAAGTTTTAAGGGATATTTTACCACCTTATACAAATCCTTCATCAATTGATTTAGATAATCCTAACAGAAGGGAACGAACCCAAAGAGTTAAATCAACTATTCATTATATGAATGAAGATGAAGATGAGGAGAAAGCATCAGAACAAATGGTTGTTGAAAATGGTACCTCTACGATTTCAGATTATGTACCTGATGATCAACAAATTTATTTTGATCCAAACTTAAAATATAAATTTGATAATAAAAAAACTTTCACAATCACAAATAATGATTTTAACTGTTTATATAATGGTAATTGGATTAATGATACATTAGTTGATTTTTTCATAATGTATCAACTAAAAATTTCAAAAGATAAAAAAATACCAAAAGTCAATAATATTGAAATTATGAATTCATTTTTTTTTACAAGTTTATCAAGACCAATTGAAAATGATAATTACTATCAAAATGTTAAATCTTGGTTTAAATCAAATAATAATTTATTTGATAAAGATTATGTTATTATACCTGTTATGCAAGATTTACACTGGTATTTAGTTATTATAACAGATTTAAAATATTTAAAAAGAAAACATTTGAAGATAGCATCAAATGATGATAATAATGATGATGTTGATAATAATAAGGAGGATAATGATGATAGTAGAAGTAACAATCGCAATGATAACAATAAGGATATTAATAGTGGTATTAATATTCAAAACAATGGTAATTATGGTGATAATGATACACCTATAATAGATGGATTACCTATAGATGATGATTTGAATGAGAATGAGGATACTATTAATAAAACAAATGATGATACTAATACGTCAAATAACAATGAGTCAAGTACTTCAGATACAGCTTCAAAGAAGGAAAAAGTTAATGGGATTGTTCAAATTTGTATTCTTGATTCATTAAGAAGAAACCATGAGAAAGATGCTGAGTATTTGAAAAGTTTTCTAATCAGTTATGCTGCTGAAAAATATAGATTCAAAATAAGTAGACAAGAAATTAATAAACATGTTTGTATTGTTCCTCAACAAAAGAATTTTAATGATTGTGGTATTCATGTATTATTCAATGTTCAAACATTTTTAGAGGATCCAATTAAGTTCAAAAAGACTATTTTAAAAAGACCATATACAAGAAAAATATCAATTAAAACAAGAAAGGAAAATTTAGATATTTTCAATGCTGATAGAAGATTAAATTTACGTGAAGATACACGTAATTTATTAGTTAATTTATTAAAGGAACAAGAAATTAAAATTCATGGTGATGCATCTCATGTTTGTACTAAAACTATCAAAGAACAAAGGATACTTGATCTAAAATCAAGAAAAATTGTTAGTAATAACCTTGAAGATCCTACAGAGATTGATGAGAAAAATGATGGTAGTGATAATAAAAACGATTCCAAAGCAAACAAAATTGATTTAAATAACAAAGAAAATTTGGCAAACATAAACTCACTATCAAATGAAAAACAAAACACGACTATAAAAAATGATATGAATACGAGTACAACTGATTCTGAAGGTGATAGTAAAAGCTCAACTAATATTATCGATAATAAAAAAGAAGATAAAGATAAAGATATTAAAGATGGTCATACTGATGAAGAAGAAGATGATGATGATGATGATTTAATGATTACACATGTTTCAACAAAGGAACCTACCAATCATGAACTGGAACTATCAAAAGTAGAAAAAGCAACTGCACCGCTGAATGCATTACCAACAAGTAAACGTAGTAAACGAAATAGTGATTCTGAATATGTTCCTCAAAGTATTCCAAAACTAACTAAAAAGATTGAATCATCGAAACTAAGTCCTAATGGTACAATGATTAAGAGGAAACGTGGTAGACCTCCAAGATCAGATAGTGGCTCACCGATTTCAAAACCAAAAAGAACTTATAAAAGAAATCGTACTTTTCAAAAAGATTTAAGAAATGATGAAAATAAAGGTGTTGAAGAAATTCAAGTTGAGAATTCAGATAAAGGTGGAGATAATCAATTTTTCTCTCAAGATTCCTATAAGGATGATTCATATACACCTATTAAAATTTTTCCAAGTGATGATGAAAAATCAACTATTGCTGATAAAATAGATAAGGAATTAGAATCATCAGAATCTCCAAAACGTGATACCCATCGTAAAACTACTCCAGAAAAACTCTTGGATGCAGTTGATTCGGAATTATTAACACCTACTCATAATTCCCCAATATCACCTGTTAATATAAATTACTATGATAGTTCAAATAGTCAAAGAAATAAGGAAGATATAAAAGAAAAAGAAGAAGAAGAGGATATGAGAGTTGGAGAAAATGTTGCTGTTCTTGAAGAAGAGATAATTCCTGAGAAGTTTAACTTCCCTAAAAAATTTTTTAGAAGACTGATAATTCATGAAGCTAATAATAATATTCATAACGACAATTTGACTGTATCTCCAATAAGATTTGATAATTTGCCTGGCGATAATTTAACTGTCTCTCCGGTGAAACTTGATTATATCTCTCCAATAAAAGCCTCGAAAAAAGGACTCGATTTTGTATTACCAAGTCAAGGCACTCCACCACCTGAGTTGTCTAATGGTATTATTAGGGAAACTGAGACTTTTAAACCGGAAATAAAGAAGAAATTGAGATCATCAACAAGAATATTTGATACTAAAAAGGGTTTACACCCACTTGATTCTATCCAGATTGATGATGATGAAGTACAGGAAGTAAATACGGAGTTTAAAAAGGATACGAAAACTGATGTTTTTAACAAGGATACTAAAAAGGAAATTAAAAAAGAAATTAGAAATGATATTTTCAGAAAGGAAGAGAAAAGGGAAACTAAGAATAACATTTTTATTAAAAATGAGGTTCAGACTAAAAAAGAAAGCTATGATGATGAGATTAAAAGTGTTCGAAGTGAAAACAAGAAAACTGATTTGGTTTTTAAAGTTAGTGGTATTGAAAAGAAGAAAAATGATGATGATTATAAAATTAGGCCAAAGGAGGAGAAAAAGAATGATAGTTTTAAAGGTGCTGACAAATACTTCAAATTATCTGATAATAATAAACTTCAAAACGATAATGATAACAATTTAATGATCAGTGAACAAATTAATCTTGATATAAGCCCAATAAAAGTTATAGATGATGATGTCGCAGATGATAATAAAAGATTCATGAGTGATGAAAGTGTGGCCAAATCATCCGATCGTGCTCATAGAATCAAAGAATTGTCTTCAAAGATTTTTCAAAAGAGAAATTCAAATAAAAGGACTTTGGTTCCTCCAAAAATTGGAGCTAGTGCTAAAGTTGAAAAGGTGGTAGAGTTAAAAAAATCTGCTAATAAAATCGGTGGTGATTTGTCTAAAAAAACGGAAGAGACTAAAAAAGTTGATATAATTGTTGAAAAAAGAAAGGAGAAACCTATGAATGAAAAACTTGATAATAACAAAAAGGATGCAACTGTTGATGTTGCTATTCTGAAAAGGGAATCTTCAATTATTGAATCTATAATCACTCATTCCAAAATTCCAGAACCTAAACAAATCGAACCTACGAAAGTGGAAAGTCCAAAGACTAATTATCCTGTCAACACATATAATTCCAAAAAATATGAGACAACAAAAACATCATCTGAAATCACTTCCAAAATTAGATCTAAACGTTCTTTCAATCCCAAACTTGAAGTTGTTGAAATTATTGAAAGCAAACCTGTTGAAACTAAATCAGAATTATCAAATAAGCTTGTAAGTATAGCTAAGAATCATTTACCAAAAGTAACACCGTCGGATATCGAATTTAATATCAATTCAGAAACAGTTACTTCTGATTTATCATCTAGAGCTTCATCTAGTTCTAGATTTTTAGATCGTAAAAGTGATTATATTATCATTGACAACACCAAATCAGAAGAACCTATAGTTAACCAAATTACTGAATTAAATTTTGTTGGTTCAGGTAAAGGTCATGAACATGAAGAAGAAGAAGTTAAGATTATGAAAACTGAATATATTCCAGATGAAGGACCAAAGGAAGTTTTCATACCAAAGAGAAGTACATCTCCAATTGAGTTATTTCCATACGATAACCGCCAAAAAGAGGTATCATTACTGAAAACTAGACCAGTAACAATTGAGAGAGATAAGAAACCTGTTAGGAGAAGATCAACACGATTACTAGAAAGATCTGGACATAAAGAGGAATCAGATTCATTGAATGAAAATGAACTTAAACAAATTGAAATTGATAGTATAATTGAAAAAACTCAAGCATCCGATTTTGATAATAATGTTAGTGAAGTATTAATTGGTTTACCAAAACCTACAAGAGGAAGGAAACCTGCACAGAAAAGAGGGCATCCAAGTACTGATGGAGTTGAATTTATACCAAGGTATAATTTAAGATCACGTAGAAGTAATAGTATCAATGAAATAAGTTCTGGAGATATCAAAGAACCTCCTGTTGCAGTTAAAAATGAAAGGAAAAGAACAAGAAAAAGGTAGTTAGTTTTAGGAAATTATCGGGTTATCTTTATAGATTTGTAAATTACTTAATTATTAATCATTAGTATTCATATTCGTATATCCGTAAAAAAAAGTTATACATGTTTTACAAGTTAAACATTATAATAAGCAGCAAAGGCATTCGCAGTTATACTACTTCTGGCACTTATGTATTCTTTAATATCATTATCAAAAGCTTTTATCTTACTTTTTGTTGTAATTAATGGAGCTTTATTAATTTCAGGTGTTGAAACCATCATATAAATTTGCTTTGTTATTTCATCAACAGAGATATTAACATATTTATAAGTTTTACTATTACTATCAATATTAATTGAAGATACTCGACTATTAGGTGATTTATCATGAATTATAGATTCTTGTGTTGTATCATTCGTTGAATCATTTGAATTAATTGTCATTGAATCAGAATTATCTGTAGTGGAAGATAATGGAGGTGATTTAATAGTTGAATTTTTCAATGGTTTCATCCATTCGGTATTAACTTGTGTTGATGTTTTACTTAAAGGATGTATACTTTGACTATGTGAATATAATGAGTTATTCTCAAATTCACTATCTGAGAAACTTTGATCATTTGTTATATTTTCTTTGTTAAGCTCTGACAATTCAATTGCTTCATCTGTATTCTTAATAAATTCAATTGGATCCAATGATGTAGAAAATATACCCGCTTTATCATATGGTTTAACAGGGTTATCAATTTTAAAAGATGATAAAGACATTGATAATCTTTGATTTGGTTTAGATGCCTTTGTATAAACTGTTGATGTGAAGTTTACAGTTGAATCCACAACACTACCTGCAGTACTATTGACATGTTTAACAGTTCTATCCTTCAATGTCTTCTCTCTTAATGATCTAAAATCTTTCATTAAGGTTAATTCGTGAAGTTTACTCTCTCCTTGGGAATATGCGGTATTGAATTCATTTATTATTTGTTCATAAGTTAAGACAGTTGAATCATTAACAATACCATGAATTCTACTAAATTTTGATAGATTTCTTTGAATATAGTTTAAGATATCTGAATTATCCGAATATAATTTAAGTGTAATTTTACTCATAAATTCAGAGAGATTGAGTAATACTTCGGGGATAATTAATTTAACTTTACTGTTAAAATCTTGATAAATAAGTTCTGCTTCTGACAGTTTTTTCTCAGTTGCTTCTATTTTTGACACATCCTTCTCTGTTGCATTTTGTACTTTAAGTACCGATTCCAATTTTTTTGTCTGTATATCATAATCTATCTTTTTATGATCTCTTTTAACTAATAATTTTTCGACATTTTTCAAGATTTTAATCATATCATTTGATTTTTGTGTGAATGAATCACTTGACCTATTTGACAATGTAGTAACTTTATCAAGTAATAATTTTGCAAGTTTTGAAGCTTCCTCTAATTCATGCATTGTAATATTAGTGAATTCTTCATTATTATCAACTGACTTATTATTTCTATTTTGTTTATCTAAATTACAATGCAGATCTCTGAAAATATCAATTACCATAAGAAATTTAGTTACCATACTTATCCAAAACTTAGTTAACTTGATGTTTTCACTCTTTAAATATTCTAAACCTGCAATTGAAGTTTTAATATCAGATTCCCATTGTTTATAAATAAGATCTTCATTGGATTTATGTCCAAACAGTTGATGTGGAGTTCTGTATAATGCTTTCCCTACACCTTTTAATGACATTGATTAAATGATTGTGCTGTTAGAGGAAGCAGAAAGAAGAATGTAGAGTTGCTGTGTATAGGCTGTAAAGTTCAAAAAAATTATTAATGATGATGATGTGCATGATTGCGCTGTAATTCCGTTTGCTCCGATTATCTTAGGTTTTACTAAATTTTTATCGAATTATAGAGAAGATTACACGTTATTTATTGTCAAAAATGTATGGTTTATATAGTTAACTGTATATATAAGTGAGAGATTGTATATCAATTGATATCGTCCTCATCAAGCATATTTTGTAATTTACCAAAGATTCGGTCACGATGAATAGCAATTGGATCATCACGATCTGTAGAAAAGAATTCATTTCTTTGGAAAGATTCAGTATATAAAGAGTTATCATCCATTGCTTCATCAATTGCATCATCAATTTGATTACCAAACTCATCATCTTCATCTAGATCATCTTCATTTTCTCCGTATGTTTCATCAATTTGATTTCTAATACCTCTAAAATCTTCTTCATTTAAACTTTGTATACCTTCGGATCTTAAAAAATCAGTTTTACTAAATCTTCTTTTATCATTTAGTATTACAAATTCATCATCTTGATCATCGCTTGGTTCATTTATTCCCATTGATTCCATATCACTTAAAAAATCAGGTGAATCATCATCATAACCTGAATCTTCATCTTCAGGATAATCATTCCTATAAAAATTTTCATCATTAGAATCTTCATCATCTGATATCATTGTAAGATCATTATCATTTTCAAAATCTTCTAAATCATCATCATCAAATTTAATATAACCTATATTTTCAGTTTCCCATCTTTTACTAACTGCTTTATCTCTGTAATAAACATCATAAACATAATCTCCGTAATCATTATCATCATTATCAATTGCATTATCATTGTCTTTACCATTATCAATATCATTACCGTTACTATAATTTAATAATGCTGACCGATTGAAAGCACTATCGCTAAGTGCACTTTGAGAAACACTTGATTGTCTTCTCTTTGGTAATTTAACACTATTATTAACGACAGTTTCATCATTATCCTTTAGATAATCATTCAACATTTCCAATAATTGAGGATTCAATTCCACTGGTTTTTCATTATCTTCAAATTGAGCTTTCTGTAATTCTGATTGAAATTGAGTTGAATCATTTGACTGTCGTTTTAAATCAAATGGGGAAAATTTATCAATTAATTTCCCAACTTCATAATTAACGGTTTTACCATTTTTAGAAGGTAAATTATAAACTGGACGATTATTTTGAACACCTGAAATTGTTGATAAAACAGTTGTTTGATCTTTAATATCATTTTGTTCAGTTCTTTGAAGTCTAAAAATATATTTTGGTCTCTTTATACGACGACGTGAAGTTTCCATAACTAATGCCTGTAATGGATCATCAGTACGTTTTCTTTTAACCCTTAGTATCTGTGGTGGTTCTTTATTCATAATCAGTTGTTGTTTATATAATAATATAGTATATTAATGATATATATTATATAGAAGACTACTACAATATTGGAATACACCGGATATTAGGTGGTATTTAAATAGCAATGAGAAATTCACTAAGTGAGGGAAGGTTTTCTTAGTTAGAGGAAATCAAATGACGGGGAGAATAAGGCATTGCTTATTGCTTATATTGCTTATTCGGAGTTACGTTAATGTATAATATCTTATATACATTCTTTTTCTGGCTTGTATATAAGTAATGACTGGACCTATACTGTGGACACTCTATAGAGCTAATAGATTATTCTTAAATGCTTCAAATCTTATTGTAGGAATGCTTTTCGATCCTGAAAAGGATATTGTACTTGTCACTGGTGGTGCATCAGGTTTAGGATTAGAAATTGTAAATACATTCAGGAAAAAAGGTGCAAAAGTTGTCGTATTTGATATAATAGTTCCTGAAGTAAATAGTAAAAATTATGTTGATGGTGTATATTATTATAAGTGTGATGTATCAAATGTAAATGAAGTTAGAAATTGTGCAAATGAAGTTTTAAATAATATTGGTATTGTTACAATACTTATTAATAATGCAGGTATAACAACTGGTGAAACTTTATTAAATTTAAGTTTTGATAAAATTGAAAAAACAATGGCTGTTAATTTATTATCAAGTTTTTATACAATTAAAACTTTCTTACCTGATATGTTGAATATTAAAAGAGGTTATATTGTAACAATTGCTTCAACTTTAGGTTATATGTCACCTGCACGTTTAAGTGCTTATGGTGCATCAAAATCTGGTTTAATTGCATTACATGAAAGTTTAACTTATGAATTAGGTAGTCCAACTTTAAATACAACTGGTGTTAAAACTTTATTAATTTGTCCTGGTCAACTTAAAACTCATCTTTTCGAAGGTGTTAGAACTCCTTCAACTTTATTTGCACCTGAAATGGATCCAAAAGATGTTGCAAGACAAGTTTTAAAAGCTGTTACTTATGGTTGTAGAGGTGAAATTAAATTACCATTTTATGGTAACTTTTTACCAATCTTTAGATCAGTTCCTTGGCCAGTTGTTGCAATGATGAGATATATTTCAGGTATTGATACAAGTATGAAACAATTTAAAGAAGTTGGTAAAATTTCAAGTGCTTATGTTTCTGAAAAAGCATCAATTATGACTAATATGTTTGCAATTAATAGTAGAATTGATGATTTAGGAGAAAATATTATTGATGATGTTGGTGAAGAGATTATTGATTCATAGATATGGAATGTGTTTGTTGACTTTGCTAGATAATTTAACTAATTTTTGCTTTTTTTTTGTCTAAAACTATTATTATTACACCCTCTATATAAAATGTTAAATTAAAATGTATTCCTCTTTTGCTTTAATGAAACCCTTATTTCTTTCTCTTTTTAACAGAAGATTTTTTATCATCTTTTGCACTTCTCTTTGCAGGTGAAGATGAAGGTTGAACTTTGAAAAATCCATCTAATCTACCTTGAGTACCAGTTTTCAAAGCTTTTGATAATTTTGATGCACCATCTCTAATTCTTTGTTCACTAAATCCATTTTCTTTAACCATAAATTCAACTAAACCTTCAATATCTGGTTCTTCCCATTTCAGTATAACATCATCACCTTTTAAAACATCAGGATTAAGGAATAATTCTCTTGCTTCTTTATAAGGCCAATTTTCAGGTATTTTATATTTAGATTTTGGATTTTCTTCAATTGATTTAATTATATTTTCAATGTTTTTATGTTCTTTAATTAATTTTAATGCAGTTACTGGACCAATACCTTTAATTGTTTCACAATAATCACAGCCTAATAAAATACATAAATCAACAAATGTATTTATATCCATTTCAAAATCTTCTAAAACTTTATTTATATCATATTCTTCAATTTTCAATTTTCTTGCCTCTGCAGCTGTAACATTTCTTAAAAAATGAGCAGGTTGATAACAAAGTGTATCCATATCTTCAGATGCTGCACCATAAACTTTACCAGATTTTGATAATTCAGCACATTGAGACTCAGCTTCACAAGGTGCATTAACGAATGGTATACCCATTAATTTTAATAATTTTTTAGCATCTTCATTTTGTTCCTTTGTAACTCTAACAGTTCTTCTTTGAAATTTTTGTAATTCCTCAATTGAACCAGTTTCCTTTAATTCACTTGCCTTAGATTCTGCTTCTTCTCTTCTTTTCAATCTTTTCTCTAATTCACCACCTTTTAAAACTGGTGGTTTACCATCGAAAACATAACAAGGTTTGATACCATATGATGCCATTCTAATAGTTCTATAGAAAAATCCCATAAGATGAGAAGTTGTATCACCTGATTCATTTGTTAAATTATTACCATCTTGTTGTCTAACAGCAATTAAAAATTGATAAAGACACATTGATGCATCAATTGCAATTTTTCTACCAAATAAAGATTTCATTTCATTTGAAACAATTGCACGAGGTGCATGTTCCTTAACCAATGCGTTTAAACCTTTAATACCCATTGTATACTGTTACTTACTCTAAAGAAAAAGGAATAATGATCAAATTAAGTCAATAAAATCAGTTTCATGGTATATTTGACGCGTTGCGATGAAAAATTTTGGTTTTTCCAGTTTTTGGCGTTGGCCTTTTTACAGTAATGCTTAAGACCACAACATTATCTACCGAATTCTATATCAATGTACCAGCAAAACCAGCAGCTCAAAGTGACAAATTATGATGGAGTAAGGTTGTTACATAAATACTTATAAAGATTATAGTATAATAATATATGCCAGTCTTGAACAGTAACACTTCATACACAGTCCTATACTCCGCTCGTGACTATTCAATAGCTGGGGATATGGACTTTGCGTCGGCTATGTGAAATATTTGTACGTCCCTGGCAGTTGTTGGTATAGAAAGAGAGTTAGTAAGAGGTATTGTGTAGGGTAGTAATAGGTAGTATATAAGGTATACTATACTATTGAGTAGATAGAGTAATACAGAATGCATAAACAGTCATAACAGCCATGATGGTCATTTAAAGAGGCTGATGAAGATAAATCTTGTAGGCTTATCAAATCAATAAAAAGTATTTGAAAATTAATAAATTACCGTTGTTATCACTTCTTTTGGTTCCTGAATCAGTTATAGTTCTTTTCACTCTTCTTTCATTATACAATGTCATTGTCTGTTATTGAACCTGTTGTTGGTGCAACACCTGCTTTACCGTTAGTTGTAGAGTCAGGTATTATATTTGAAGAGAAAAAAGGAGGACATGCTTCCGGTGGTGGTGGAGGTGGAGGTCATGGGTCAAGTGGGGGAAGTGGAAGTGGTAGTCATGGATCAGGTAGTGGTGGAAATGGTTATGGTAGTGGTTCATATGGATATGGTGGTAGTGGATATGGTGGTAGTGGTAATGGTGGTGGTAGTGGTGGTAGAGAAGGGGGTAATGGTAGCGGTTCAGGTAGCGGTTCAGGTAGTGGTTCAGGTAGTGGTTCAGGTTCAGGTGCAGGATCTAATCGTGGTGGAAATAATAATTATTATAATGGAAGAGGTGCATTTGGAGGTTATGGAGCATTACCTGCCGGTCTTGTTTTAGGTGGTGCAGGTTATATTGCATATAATCATATTTATCACACATATGAATCAAGTGGTACACTTGTCTATACAGAGGTACCGTCTGGTTGTACATCTAATTGTGTTACAATTACTGATTTACCATCATCATCTGCTAATTCAACTACACTTTCATCATCATACATTACAGTATCTGATTCATCATTATCATCAATTGAATCATCTACATCTATTACTAATACAGTACCATCAATATCATCTCATTCGGCCAATGCAGCCAATGCCAATGTAATACCCTCCCACAGAGGCCATAGAAGAATTGTAAAGTTGATATCACTCAGTTTATTAGCTGCTTACTTAATGTAAATAATGATTATGTAATACTATTATTATTATTATTTAATTTAATTTAATTTAATTTAATTTAATTTAATTTAATTTATTTCGCACTTAAATAAAAAAAAAATTGTTTTCTGAACACATTGAAGACTGTAACAGTTTTAACATTGAAGATTGGAAGTATCAAAGGTTTTCCTTCTTGAGAGGTTACTTTTGAATTTTTTCATTTCGTTTCTTTTACGACACATCACAATCTATTGGAACTAATGTTTGGTAGAACTTCTGGGTTTGGTGGGTTTGGTAATAATGCCGCATCCTCAAATTCTGTAAATAACCAAAATTCTTCATTTGGTTCAAATAATAATAACGCTTTCGGTGCTGCATCAAATTCAAATCAATCAAATAATTTATTCGGTTTTGGTTCAAATAATAATCAATCAAATTCAACTGGTATGTTTGGTGCTAATAATACTTCTTCTCCATTTGCTAGTTCTAATACTGGTGGTGGTGCATTTGGTGCTAATAATAATCAATCAAATAATTTATTTGGTGGTGCAAATACTAATAATGGATTCGGTGCAAATAATTCAAATAATATTAATGGTACAACTATCCCATTTAAAGCTTATACTGAAAAAGATCCAACTATTGGTACCTCTTATTTTGAATCAATTACTGCAATGCCAGAATATAGAAATTATTCATTTGAAGAATTAAGAGTTCAAGATTATTTACAAAGTAGAAGATATGGTAATGGTAATGGTAATACCACTTCAACCGGTTTTGGTAATACTAGTGGTGGTATGGGTTTTGGTGCTTCAAATACTGCAACTAATAATGCTTTCGGTGCTCCAGCAAATACTAATAATGCTTTTGGTGCCCCAGCAAATACCAATGCTTTTGGTGCCTCTGCTAATAATTCGACTAATGGTGGTTTATTTGGTGCTAAACCTGCAACCAATAACTTATTTGGTGCAAATAATAATCAATCAAATAATTTATTTGGTAATAATAATCAATCAAATACTTCAGGCTTTGGTGGTATGAATAATAACACTAATAATGCATTTGGTGCTTCCAACAATACAAATGCTTTTGGTGCATCTAATAACAATGCCTTTGGTGCTTCAAATAACGCTTTTGGTGCTTCAAATACAAATAATGCTTTTGGTGCAACTAATAATACTGCAACTGGTGGTGGTCTGTTTGGTGCTAACAATAATAACAATACTGGTGGTGGTTTATTTGGTGCAAATAATAACAATAATACTACTGGTGGTGGACTTTTTGGTGCAAATAATAACACTAATACTACCTCTGGTGGTTTATTTGGTGCTAGTAATAACAACAACGCTACCGGTGGTGGTTTATTTGGTGCTAATAATAATAACAATAACAATACAGGTGGTGGATTATTTGGAGGTAATAACAATAATACCAATACTACTGGTGGTGGACTCTTTGGTGCAAATAATAACACCAATACTACTGGTGGTGGTTTATTTGGTGCTAATAACAACAACAACACAACCGGTGGTGGGTTATTTGGTGCAAGCAACAATACTAACAACACCGGAGGTGGTCTCTTTGGTGCAAACAATAATAACAATGCAACCTCTGGTGGTTTGTTTGGTGCTAAACCTGCTGCTCCTGCAGGTGGTTTATTTGGTAATAATAATACCGCTGCTCCTACCTCAAGTGGTGGATTATTTGGTACAAATAATAACAATAATACAGGTGGTGGTCTTTTTGGTGCAAAACCTGCAACTCCAGTTGGTGGTGGTCTTTTCGGTAATAATACCGCAACTAATAATGCTCCAGCTACTGGTGGTTTATTTGGTGCAAAACCTGCTTCAGCGGGTGGTCTTTTTGGTAACAATAATGCTACTGCTGCACCTACCTCTGGTGGTTTGTTTGGTAATAACAATGCTACTGCTGCACCTGCCTCTGGTGGTTTATTTGGTGCGAAACCTGCTTCTGCTGGTGGTATGTTTGGTAATAATACCACAAGTACAACTCCTGCAACTGGTGGATTATTCGGTGCTAAACCTGCAGGTACAACAGGTGGTTTGTTTGGTAATAATACTTCAACTACCACACCTGCAACCGGTGGATTATTTGGTACAAAACCAGCAGGTACAACTGGTGGTCTGTTCGGTAATAATGGTACTAGTGCATTATCAGCACCTCTTGGTGGTGGTAGTGGTGGATTATTTGGTAATCAACAACAAACTCAACAACCACAATATGGTTTAGGTCAACAACAACAACAGCTATTCCAACAACAACAACAAATGAATTTAAATCCTTATTCATCTGGTCCACTGTTTAATGGATTATCAAATATCAATGTTAATCCAGTTGTTCAACCAACTGTTCAACCAATTGCCACTCCAATTAAGGAAGCTGAAAAGAAAAAAGTTTCACTTGTTGCGGCTTATAGAATTACTCCTTCACCATTATATGATTCATCTGAATCAATTATTTCTAGATCTAGTATTGTTTCATCAACAACTCCATTAAAATCAACAGATTCGGCAATTACCAAAATTGTTGAAAACTCTTCATCAAATTCTTTATCAAGTTCTGATACTGATAAATTAATTTTATCAAATCCATTATTTGCTCGTTCAAGAAGAGTTGCATTAACTGTTAAACAAAATAATGAATCTAAATTATTACCAAAAGATTCTCAAAGCTCTCCATCTAAGATTATTGATTTGAAAAATGATATGCCATCTCAAATTAATGACAAAAGTTTTGAAAACAAAGATGATAAACCTTCTGAGAAAAAAACTGTTGAAAAAAATGTAACTGTGGTTAACCCAATTGATGCATTAACTACCAAGAATGAAGTTGAAGAAGAACCAGTTACTTTAACCTCTGCAAGTGAAAAAGAAGAAGTTAAATCAGAAGATGAGAAACTTGAAGAAGAAGCTGAGAAAGAAGCTGACTTATTACCTGAAGGTTACTACACGGTTCCATCATTTGAAGAATTATCCTCAAATTCTCCTGAACAATTAATTGCAGTTAAAAATTTTACTATTGGTAGAAAAGGTTATGGTTCAATTCAATTCATCTCTCCAATTGATTTAACTTCTATTTCTTTATCAAATATTGCAAATTTAATTTTGATCGAAAAAAATGAATGTAATGTTTATCCAGATGAAAAAACTAAACCTCCAAGAGGTGAAGGTTTCAATCAACCTGCTATAATTACATTAGAGGGATGTTTCCCAAAAACTATGGATAGAAAAGGTATTATTACAGATCCTCATCATCCAATGGTTGCTAAACATATTAATAGACTTAAATCAATTCCAAATATGAAGTATATCGGTTATGATGCAGTTACTGGTACTTGGAAATTTGAAGTCGAAGGATGTTAATTAAATAATAGCTCTCTTTTTATAGAACATTTTTATTTGTATGATACATCATTATCTGTATAAAAAGTATAAACTAATGTAAACACTTAGAACTAGTAAAATTAATTATTCAATGAACAAATTTTTGGACTCTAAGTATTTACCTACGACATTTGAATTGTTGCGTTTTAAATTATTTTACTACTAAAATAACTTTTTTTACCCTAGATTTCACTTTTTTAAAGCTTTGAATGCATTTGTATTGTTTTATCATATACTCCTAAACTTAATTAATTGTTAAAAAATGGCTTTGTTTGTGTGCTTTAAACTCATAATAAAAATATTTTACCAAAAATTTTTAAAATTTCTGAAACCACATTGGTCTTTAAAATCAAATATTTTTTTAGATAAAAATTTTACGTTTTTGGATTAATTTTAGCATTATTACATCTCATAGTCATACCACTACACAGAAAATGGTTTTTTTACAGAATATATTAACTAAACAATAGAAAACTTCTTTCAACAATTAATGCATCAAATGCCAGTTGAAACATCAAGACATGTTTGACAGAGACGCGATTTGTATCAAATTTGATGTAAACAAACAAAACTTTATTAAATCACTGATTTTCTTTATTTTGGCAAAAGTTTCAAATTGAAATAGACTACAAAAGATTTTTGATTCAAATGAGTTTCAATACAGAAAAGGACGTGAAAGAGAATGAACAGCTGTTTGGAGAAAAAGATCTACCCAAAATCAAGAGATTATCATTACCTTTTGCCCCATCCAGTAAACGAAATAATATACCTAACAGAAGACATACTTTAGTGCCCAGTAGAAGTATTTTAAAAGCTGTCGTAGATTCAAATTTAACAACAGATATAGCATCTGAACTAGCCAAGAAAAGGAGAAGAGTTTCTTTTGCGCCGGAGGTAACTTTACATAAAATCAATTTTTTGAAATCTTCAGAGGAAAGAAAACCTAAAAGACGGAGTTCTTTAGGTGGTGTTGCTACTAAAGACAATAATGATTCAAAGTTAAGTACAAGTAAATTTATTGAGAAAATTCACAAACTGGAGACAAATAATGTGAACAATAATGAAAATAGACAACCAGATAGCTTACAAATGACGAATCAAATTATGATTGATGAAGAAACACAAACTATGGAAATGAGCGTTGAACTAACACAACAAATTTTGCAACAACAGGAAAATATTTGGAATCAGAATATTGAACAACATAATGAAAAGTCAGTAGATCAAGAAGAAAAGTCAAACAGTTTGAGAGAATTATTTGACGATGTGGAGAAAGAAATAAACTTGGATAGTGATGAAATTGTGGACATGGAATTTACAGAACAAATAACAAACTCATCATTGAAAAATATTAATGATAAAGAACCTTCAGATAGATTAGAAGATGCAGATGAAATGACTATGGAGTTTACAGAACCTTTATCCTTGCTGAAAATAAATGATAATGCCGCAGATCCTGAAAATGATAACAGTGGTGGCAATAGTTTGGAACAGAATTCAATAGCTGACAATGATGGAATGGATCAAAGTGAGCTAGATAGTGGAATTCCAAAAATAAACCATGAATTATCACAATCCCAAGAATTAGCAGATGACGATCAAATGGAGTTCACGGAGCCAATAGAAACACCATTCGGACGTAAACAAAACTTTGACGACAAAATACTCGATGATCAACCAAGAATGGAATTTAATATTGAAGACGTTGTAGAGAAAAATGATGAGTCTAAACCTATGGAATTTACAGAAACAATAAATTTTGACAAATCTATACAAGGAATTTCTTCAGTTGAACATGAAGGAGCTGAAGATTTCCAAAAAGATGAAAATTTGAGTTCCGAAGAAAATGATAATATCATTCAACGTGCTGCTATCAACCCTAACCAAGAAAATGAGGATTTAAATTCAAGGGCAAAACCAAGAGAACAAAGTATGGATAAGATTGGTCAAAGTCCTATAGATACAAACTTAAAAAAAGCTTCATCAAAATCAAACTCACCAAGAGAAGATATCGAAAGTCAAAATCACAATCTTTTTGAGTCTAACTCCAATCTAACTACAGTAGAAGAAACTTCTGAACCACCTACCAGCTCAACTTCAAATAACGAAAAGAGTAATATACCAAACAGGGAAAATAGGGCAATCAATTACGAAACGGAAAATGCAGGATATAATGAATTAGCTAATGAAACATACCAACATGATACAAACAACAATGTATCAATTGATATGACAATTGAAGAAAACGAACTGTCAACGGATATGGAGAACTCATTGGTAGGTACTGAAATGATTCCATTAGCAGAAGTTACAGGTGATTTTACAGAAAATCAAGATGACTATGATTCAGACAATTCATTTACTGATGATAATCACATAAATGTGTCACTCGATACCTTTTTGAGTGATGTTAATGTTCAATTTTTTGATTATATTGGGCCATCAGAATTGGAAATATCTCAAACGCTGAAGTTCAATCCAAATATCAAATCATCACCAGAGTCGTCATCTTCACCATCAACCACAAACACAACTTCATCCACTTCTTCTACACCATTTACCCATAACCAAGCAAAATCAAATTTGATGGATTTTATTGACAGTTGTATAAATATTCCATACTATCATTATGTTATTCATTTGATTAATCAATATAGATCATCAATCCAATCGATATCAACAATGGTCAATACCTTTTCAAATGATGTGTTAGAGTTTAATCCCACAGCAATAAGAGAATATTATCAGCAAGCTGATGATCTTAAGTCTGATTTATCTACGAATTATCAAGCCATTGCATCATTTACGAGAAAACAAGCAAAATGCCAAAATCTGAGATTTGTTTCAAGTCTTTTGGAACAGCTTATATTATCATATGAAAGAACCAATCTGGGATTGGAAAAAGAATTGAATAAAGCTTTTGAGTGGAGAAGAAATGTGTTGATAGAGAGACAAAAGATGATTGAGAAGAAAATGGAACTGGACCAATACATCACCAGTCTTACAACACTGAAAGACAACTGGAATTCCATTGACATTGAAAGAATGAAACAGGCTAATCAAGACATGATTGTGAAGAATGAATTGAAAAATACTACTAAACAAAAAATTTCCGAAATCTCCAAATCACTAGGAAGTAAAAGTAAGGTGTTAGATAGTAAGAGAAAGAAGAAAGAGGAACTCCTTAAAGAGATAGAAGAACTCAAGCGTAATATTGCTAATAAAACAATACCTGAGAAAGTAGATCTGGAGAAGGTTAGAGAACAGCTGATAAATTTAGAAAAGGAAAAATCTATAAAATTAGTATCATCAAATCCTATATCCCTACTGGTTTCCAACACTTTGAAAATTACTTTCCAAAAACTAAGTATAAATGACTATGAAGTATCTCTTGAATCCACAAGAAGTGACTCATTTAAACCATTTTCACCACTGTTTGATGAGTTTGTTTTTCAAAATACTAAAACTGTTAAAGCATCAGAAGTTAACATTTATTTGAAAGGTTTGATTCAATCATGGAAAGTATTTTCTAGTGTATGGAAAGAGTTATTAACAATCCATTATCTTCACTCTAGTATTATAATGGGCGAATCATTTAAATTGGAATTCCAATTATCACAACCTATTGGTGCTTCGTTATGCAATCACATATTTGTTCAGGGTAATATAAAGGATTTGCTTACTAAAGATGAAAAGATCACTGTTACTGTTGAAAGTGAAATTCCATACCAAGAAGGTATCAATAAAGAAACTGTTACAGAGAATCTCAGATTACTGTTTCAAAACAAAAATAGTGTTATTAATAGATTATGTGTAGAATAGTTATATAACTGTACAAAATTTGTATTTAACTGAGCAAAAAAACTCATGGAATCCATTTTACATTACACTGGGTATATTACCTTCTTTCATAAAGATTATCATCATTTATATCCAAAACCTTAATATCATCTAAGAGATCATTCATAATGATTTTTTTATTATTTTTTTCAAAGTCTTCAGCAGATCTAATTTGTGCTTCTATAATATTTGTAGGAACATCAACCATACTTGTATTATCATCATTACATATATTCATTGAATGATCATGCTCCTTTTTAGAGTTTTCGGGTCTTGCAAATTCAAAACCTTGATATTTATTATCAACTTTATTAACCTTTTCCTTATTTTTACCAAAACTTAAAAATAATTCTTCTTCTGAATCATCATCATTATCATCTTCACTATCAGACTTATACGAGTGTTTCATTAAATTAAGTTTTGTACCGTAAATAGAGCTTTTTGTTAAATTGTTTGAAGAAGTGACAGAACCCCCAACTTTTGAAGTTTGAGCAAATGCCTTCATAATGGAATTTCTTGCATCATCGTTATCGTCTTGATCATCATCATCCTCATCCTCATCATCACCACCACTTGTGAAAACTGCCTTTCTGAAACCTGGTTTACTATTTACAGGATCTGAAGATATCTTTCTAATATTATTTGGATCATTTGAGCTATCATAGACTTTATTTGACCATGTATAGGCAGAAACTGATTTTTTCTTAAATTCCACTGGTTTTTTCGTTTCACTATCATTACAATCTTCATCTGAAGAATTATCCACTGAATGATTGATAAAAATAGCCCTTCTAGGTGCATCAGAAAATTTTTTCATTGTTGAATTATTAATCATTGGATTTGATGCCGCTACCTGTCTTCCATTATTCCTCATCGTTGTTGGACTTCTATGATTAACAGTTGAAATAGAGACTGATGATTGAATAGGAGATGTTCTAACTTTAACAGGTAAACCTCTCGAGGAATTTGTATTTGTTTGATTAATGCTTGAAAGAGCAAATGCAGCGTTTGTTGATGGACTATTTGAAATTTTACGGACCATTGATATGCTTTCTCTAGATTCTCTACTATGTACATCGTCATGTATTGGTATACCTTCAGATGAATTAACAGCCATCAATTTTGGGGAATTTCTAGCTGATGTAGAGATAACACGAACAGGGGGTCTGCTGTTCAGACTCATATTTCTACTTGAATAACTACCTACTCCGCTCATCGGATTCAGAAATTTTGAGTAGGAATCATCATAAAAACTATCTAATGATGCAAAACTTGGATTTACTGTTAGTTGAACTGATTCAAACTTTTCAGCATCATTTAAATCTTTTCTATAATCATAGCCAGCTACTTTATCACCTTCACTTGTAACTTCGACTCCATCTGATGAAATATCATTATTTGGACTGCTAGCATCGAGGGGGGTTTCTGGTTCAACACCCAGTGTACAATCAGTTGAAAGAGATGGAATTTCTTCATTTGTAGTACTAGTTAATTGATTATCCTGTGATTCATCAGATGATGGTGTTTCATATTGTATATTTTCTACAAATAGTGCAGTTGTTGGCCTAGATTGGTTTAGTGATATTTTTGAGCTATCATCTAACAGTGATAAAGAAACTTGTGATGAGTTTTTATTTCTTTCTTCAGATAAAATGTAACTACAGTCATCCTTTAAATTCAGAGGAAGAGAGTGAAAAGGAACATTCAACATCCTTACAGGGTTAGTCTTATTTGAATCTGACTTCTTTCTTTTGAAAGCATCTGATATTTTCTTTCTAATTCTGTTACCTAAACCAACAACAGCATCATCAACTTCTTCATTACTAACATCAATTTTCATATTTTGATTCCATCTAGAAAATTCATTACCCACAAAGGGATGTTGCACAATTTGATCAATATCAATACGGGTATCTGCATTTTTATCAAGTAGTTTAACAATCAAATCTTTAACAATTTTCAAATCTTTTTCATTTATCGGTTCTGCAACACGCCAGCGTGTTATATCAGGGAATTTAACTTCTTGATGATTAATATTTTCAAATAGTTGAAATTCAGATTCGGCATAAAATGGAAGACATCCAAAAACAAGACAATATAATGTTACACCAAGAGACCATATATCAATTTTATTAGTAACTTTGATTTGACTACCTTGTGTAGAGCACAATTCTGGAGCTAAAAAAGCCGGAGTACCAGCAGTTTTGGCCAACTCAAAATCATCTTGGATTTCTCCATCTAAATTAGCGGCAAATGACACTCCGAAATCTGAAATTTTAACTTCATTATCTTTACTAACTAGAAGATTGGATGGTTTTATATCTCTATGAATAATGCCTTGATGATGTAAATAGTCTAAACCACTCAATACATCTCTGAAGATCTTTTTCGTTTCCTCTAACTTCAACAGAGGTTCCGGAGTTAAATCCTCTAAAACAATATTACCACTAATATCATTCGAGTTTGATTGAAGTTTAGCCAATACTTCCTCAGGAGACATTTGCCATTTAACTTCACCCTTTTCAAGGTATTCAAGAACAAGATAAATTTTTCTTGAGTTTTCTGCATCTAGCACTTCAATTAATTTAACAACATGAGGATGATCACATTTTTTCATGATTGCAATTTCTTTTCTTATTTTATCTTCTTGGGTTTGTCCTTTACCTCTAGTCAGTCTATTTAATAATAATGCAGGCTTACCTGTTCTATCAACTATTTTTATTGCAACATTTTTTCCGGTTGCTATATCTTTTGCTAATTTTACCTTACCATGTTGACCTGAACCAAGATCTTTCAATATTTCATAAGTATTCAAAATTCTTTTTCTTGTCACTGGATCATATTCAACATGTACATAATGAGTTTCCTTCACACGTGAAATTTTAGAATTTTGTGAGTCATTATTAGATGATAAATTAGCAGTTGAACTCAATGAGGTGTTTGAAGCACTTTCTTTTAAAGTTGATGTAGTGGTATAATTATGATTATTTATTAAATTTAATGCATCTCTTGATGGACTCATATTTTGACGAAATAATGTTCTTCTCTTAGATGAATCTGACATTCTTTTACCAGTTCTGGCAAGACTCGTTAATGAAACATGCGAACTTTCTCTTGATGGAATTGGAGAAGATGTTGCAGATCCTTTAGAACTTAGTAATTGTTCATGTGTTGTTAAATTGTTATGATTAAAATCTATACTTCGACGAGTTGAAAAAAGGTAATCCGTTACTTTATTAGCTAATTCTGATATTTTGGAATGAGAAGATGCAACTGGTGAACCATTAGATGTTATATCACCATCAATTGATGTAATATGTTGTGGTATATTTGAATTTATGATAGATTTAGTTGAACTTCGTGAGTTTCTTGGATTTCGATCATACTCATGATTAATATCAATTTCCAAATCATCATTACTAGTATCAGAAAATGAAGAATTCACATTATTTATTGAAGATTTAACTTGAATATTAGCATTTGTAGTTGAAGGATCGGTACTTGGCTTTATATTTACCAAAGAGATTGGATTTGATGTTGATTTTAGATTATTTATCATGTTATTTAGTTATAGTTATTTGCCACAGTCCGTTTTATGCAAAAAAAAGTTTAATTAAAGAACTGGGGGGATATGTTGTGGGAGGGGTTTGACTTGAAACTTGATGTCCAATACTCAAATAGAACTTTAATCAATTGACAAGGTTCTAGATGTATATTTTCTAGAGTATAGTTCTCTGATTAATTGTCACAAGATAATACCAATAAAATCAATAATAAAAACGATAATTCAAGAATTGGCCAGTGAAAGTAAAAAAACTTCGATGTCCTCACAGATTTCTCTGAAGTGACTGATTTTTTTTTTCTAGGCCTTTTTCATCGCTATTACAATACTATACTACCTTTCGGTTGGTTTATATATCATTATTTACATGGTTTTAGATATATACAATACATGAAATGTATAGAAAGATTTTTATATATTAGTTTATGAATAGGATATGATGTAATAATTTTAATCGATTGGGTAGTATTTATTACCTGCTGCATCATATGCAATTTTTCTATCTTTTCTATTATCTCTGAAAACACGGCCGTATCTGTAACCAACCTTACCAACTTTAACAGGTGTAAATTTAAATGCATATTTATCACCTTTATACATTGAAGCAATAAATGAACCATCATCTTTCTTTTGTGTTGCTTGATTATGAGATGAATGTTCACCACCTTCAGATAATCTCTCTAATGTAACAGCTGCAGGCTCTAAATTAAATTCCTTTGCTGCATCAATTGGACCAAATGGTTCAGATTCTGCAATTGTTAAGAAACGTGATTGTAATGTTTCCTTTGGAATTGGAATTTCTGTTAAATTCTCTGCATTCTTATCTGATTTAAATAATGGGAACATTTTATACATTGTTTCTGACATTTTCTTTAAATCATTTTTTATTAATCCTTGTTGTTCCCATGAATTTTCAACTTCTTGTAATTTTAAAATCGCTTCAATTCTTTGAATCTTTAAACCATATTTTAAAGCTGCTTGTTGTGAAGATATTTGATTTACAAGAATATCTTCAACAATTTGTGCCTTAGTTTCTCTACTAATTTGTAGATTTGTAAAACATTTAGAATTTAATGGGAATGGTTGTAATGGATTCTTAGATCTACGTCTATTATTTTGAGTATCATCAGTTTCTCTAACATCAAATTCACTAAGTGGTTCAAGTAATGCATTACCTCTTTCATCTCTTGGATCAATATAATTAGTTGAATGATTGTTTTTTGGATATGTATATTTATTGAGATAATATTCACCTTTATAATTCTTTGGACCAAGGAATTCATCCATAAGACGTTTGAAGACTGTTTGTTTACGACCATTTCTAGCTGGTGGAATATTACCTGCCTTGGAATAAAATGGATATGCAAGTGTTCTTCTATAACGCACTTGTGACACTTGTTGATATCCAACAGTCTTTACAGAAGACGCACTACTATCTATAATAGACTTTGAGAACATAGTTGTGTATTGTCTCAAGATATATTGTATTTAACCCTAACAAATCCAGTAAGTTCAGCTCTTGAAGACATGAATTTTTCAAGTTTTTCGTTGGCTTTAGAAATTTTGAGAATTCCTTTTTTTGAGAAAAATTTATAAACAGAGAGCGTCCCCATCGACGCATTATTTTTGTCTCTTGTATTGAAAAGCTGTTTGACATCAGGGAAGGAACGACATGCATGCATGCCGGGTTTTAAGCTAAATATCAATGAAAGAGGGATTATGATCATACTGAAACTTTACATACTTTTTAAATACTAAGTTTAATCAAAAAGACTAATTTTTATTACGATAATTTTATTTTTAAGATTTAAATAAATGTAACTGTGACTTATAACTATAACTGTGATATAAAAAAAGGAATATAAAATAAAAAGTAGACGGGTTTGAATGATAAATTATGCTGTGTAATGAATATTGAATATATGAAAAATATATTCAATTTGGTGATATAATAATGTACAAAATAAAACGATATTGAAGGGAAAAAAAGGATTGAAAATTTATTAATTAATATTAATTAAATTCTCAAATGATTTAACAATCAATTAAATCAACAACCTTTAAGTAAACTTCTTCACATTGGGAACCAATATGTTCATCGTATAAGTTGTAGAAATTACCAGAAAGACATTGGTAGAAAACAGTAGTGTTACCAATTGCTAAGTTACCATCATCAGAGATTGACCAACCAGCTGCATAGATTGCACCTGCTTGTGGTGGTGGACCATCGAATTGAAATTGTCTGTTTGCAACAATAGAACCAATTCTACCATGTGCATCAGTTAAAATAGAATCCTTTAATTTCATGGTTAAAGCATTTGGGTTCTTACATGAGACTGGGAATTTGTGATCATCAGCTGGGGTAGTTGGTTCAGATTTTTTATCATTAGTAGTGGTTGCTTGAATTTGACCATCACCGATTTGAGTTGCAACAGTAGCAGTTGAAGCTTGGATTTGACCATCACCAATTTGTGTAACAACTGGAGCTTCGGTTTTAGTAGTAGCTTGGATTTGACCATCACCAATTTGAGTAACAACTGGTGCTTCAGTCTTAGTAGTAGCTTGAATTTGACCATCACCAATTTGTGTAACAACTGGAGCTTCGGTTTTAGTAGTTGCTTGGATTTGACCATCACCAATTTGAGTAACAACTGGTGCTTCAGTCTTAGTAGTAGCTTGAATTTGACCATCACCAATTTGTGTAACAACTGGAGCTTCGGTTTTAGTAGTTGCTTGGATTTGACCATCACCAATTTGAGTAACAACTGGTGCTTCAGTCTTAGTAGTAGCTTGGATTTGACCATCACCGATTTGTGTAACAACTGGAGCTTCAGTCTTGGTAGTTGCTTGGATTTGACCATCACCGATTTGAGTAACAACATCTCTCTTTGCTAAAGCAAAAGATGAAGCCTTGGTTGGAAGAGGATCAATTGAAATTGCAAAAGCAGATGGGTAGTTGGTAGTTGCAGATGCTAAAGTTGCAGATGGGGTTAAAGTGGACCATGGTTCAGATGGAACATAAGCAGCTAAAGATTGTGCAATTAATGATAAGGTAGCAACGGATAAAGTAGAAGTTCTCATTTTAATATATTTGATTTGTATATTTGTTTGATTATTTGTTTGAATAAAGAGTTGATTGTTCTTTGTTCTTTTGGATGCTAAAAGAGAATAAAATAAATGAGAGATAATTGAATTGATCTGTATGGATCAAGGTACTCTTTTATACATTTTTAAGAAACCTTTTATCATACAACTCTCCCCACCTAAATTGATAATTCAAGTCAGCCTCTGTTTGTTTTGCTGGTAAATTAAATCACATAATAAGATCATCTATTGTCCAATTTGAATGCCTTTGAAAGTGGCTGGTCGCGTGGATAATAATAAAATTTGTAATCACTTTACCTAATTAGGAAATAATTCCTAATTGGTACTCAAATTATTTTTAGAATTTCACCAAACTTTAATGGCTGGTGTTTTCATTTTTCTATTTTAGGTATTTTGATGACTACTTCAGCGGTTACATTCATCATTGAGGGCTATTTTTATCAACATCTGGTTACTTATTATAATAGACGAGGTTTTAAAAATAGATCAATAGAAATTATTTTAGTTATTACAGTTTTTTCATTATATACTCATTATTTATTCGTCAATAACTTGGATCATTATGTCCGTTAAAAAAAAATTAAACTCATCAAATCAAAATCAAGAAAGTTTCTTAAGGACCCCTGCTGATTTTTGATCCTTTTCACGTTCACTTACTGTTACTCTGTTTAACATTGCCATGAATTCTTTAGCATATGGTGCTTTGGTAACACTACTATCATTTAAGTTTTGAACAACCTCTAAATAATTATGATAAATGTCACCATTGAAGTTACCCAAGACTGAATTGATGAAAAAGTCACTTAATTTGAATGAATCCGTTAATCCAACAACGTGTTCACGAATTTTTCCCAGAATTACAAATGTTTCTTTCTCTAATTGTGAGAATGTATCACTAGACAGAATACCAGTTTGTAGAAAGTGAATTCCAAACTTTTCAATATTAGTGTATGCAAATAACATTGCTAAATTCTCCAATTCTTCTTTAACTTGGTCATTTTGAACTTCATTTAATTTAGCAATCCATTTATCAAGAATATATTCAGCAGCATATAATTTAGATAATGCTAACTTTTCATTTGCAATAATATCCCAATTCTTACCATTGTTCTCTAAATCATTAAGACATTTCAATGATATTCTGAAGATAACATTTTGTAATGCAGAATTAAGCTTCTTGACATCTTTTAAATCTTGATCATTCTTTAAAATAATGCCTTCCTTTTCAGTCGTCTTTAAAAATGAATAATTGCCACTTGCCTTACCATTTTTTAAATAACTCATTACTCTTTGAATTGTGATTCTTCCACTATTTTGTGCCAAAATATTATTATCACCTTCCCAGGTACATTGAACAACATGATCTGCAAAACCTTTAGCAAAACCAGAATAAGCAGAATAACCATGACCACCACAACTTTGACGACACTCATCAATTAAATCAGCAGTTAACCAAGTACAAGTACTTTTCAAACTTGCAGAATCTGCAAATAAACCTTTCAAATCAAAAATTGATTTACCTAATATTCTCATATCACCACTTCTTACACCTTGATCTAAATTATTTAAAATTTTTTTATGATCTGATTGAATTTGATTTGATGCAATACTCATACCATAAACCCATGCAAGGTATGGTAATAATCTTTTTTGATGTAATGGATAATTAATTAATTGATTTTCCATTTTTTCACCTTTAACAGTAAATTGTCTACGACCAACAGCATATCTTAAAGCAATTGTAATAAATCTTGAACCTGTTCTAAAACTATCAGTTACCATTGTAACTCTACCACCTAATAATGCACCATAAGATAATTGTTCTAATGGAGGCTCAACAACATTACCATTAGCATCAACTTTAGTAAATTTACTTAACATATATTGTCTTGGAATTCTAACACTTGAGAATTGAATCCAACCATTATCAATACCATCTCTACCCATTTTTTCACCAATATCACCAATTGCAATACCAGGATATAAATCATGATTTGAATCTCTTAATGGTACAACAAAAGTTTTAACACCATAATCTTTATTTTTAACAATTAATCTTGCATAAACAACAGTATGAGTTGCACTATGAGCTGCACCACCAATCCACCATTTAGTTGCACCAACATGAGGTGTATTAATAATAAATTCATCAGTTGACAAGTCAAGTGTTGCAGTTGTTTGTAAAGCTGCAACATTTGAACCATGTGCAATTTCAGTCATACTAAAGCAACCATAAATATCTTTGATATACATTGCACCTCTTTCGAAAGCCCAATATTTATATTGTTCATCAGTACCATTACCTCTAACTGCACTCATAAATAATCCAAGATGAACACCTAATCTTGTACCTAATTGGGGATCAATCATTGCAATTAAATTCAAACGATCTTGGAAAACTTGGAAATCTGGTGCATCTTGTTCCATATATTGAGATAAACGAGCAATCTTATCAGCAGTTAGTTTACGATGTTCATCACGGGACATTTCATAATATTCAGGTTTTACAGCTAAGACAGGATCTCTCTCAATTTGTTGCATAAGACGTAAAGTATGAAGTGCTTGATCATTTGAACCTTCAATGAATGAATGCATTTCATTTAATGGGAAAGTAGTTAATGCTCTTTCTTTCCAGATAAGTTGTTGAGGGTCTGGTTCCATAGAATTTGGGAGTACTGTTTGTTTCATTTTTGTTATTTTTAATTAGTTTTCTTTTCTTTTAATTATAAAATTTTTATATATATACATGAATTATAATATTATGAAAGGGCACCTCATCGTATAAAAGTATAACAATAGAGGAAACCATGTCTCTTAAATAGCAGCCATAAGCAGAAAACAGACTTAGAAAGAAATCACCCACTCGGAGAGCGGGGAAAGTTACTCCGAGGATGTAAATTGTGGGGAAATGTCATCTCATCTAATTGCCCGAGAACTGACCATCCACTGTAGCTACAGTTTCACCGGTACAACTCATAACAGTTGCACTGAGTTTAGCTGTAGTGGTAGCCTCTGAATTGTTTGAGATAATGAGTGGTGGTGTGGTTTTGATAACGAATGAGTCTAAGTAAGGGGTACGATGATTATGATGATTGTTCTCCTTACGATTGATTGACAGTGCGACGGTTGAAATACCCGTTTTTACACCAGTCTTCTCTGATACTAAAGATTTCATGTATTCTTCTAAAACTAATTGTGCTTTATCAAATGTTTCATCATTATTATGACAGTTTTTGTTTCTGTTAAATCCCCATCTGTTACCATCATGTCTTCTCCAATGATCATCTTGTAGAGAGGAAGATAATTTGAAAACTGCAATTCTTGAACCATCTTCAGTATTTTCAAATTCTAATGGTGTTGTAGGTAAAACAATCATTTGATTAAATCGTGAGTTAGTTGTTGGTTCAACAAGTGATTGGATTTTAGATTTTTCAACAGGAACGTAGTTTACATCATTTTGTAAAGCTTTAACAATTTTTGTAAAACTATCATCAAAATCAATTTGTGCATAACCTCTATTACCATTAAATTGGAAATTATAATTACCTGGATTATAATAATCATGACGATTACATTTACCAATATTATAAGCAGCCCATAAACCTAAGACACCAAATATGAAGAATCCAAATCTTCTACGACGTGGTGATCTAAATGGTCCATAACCATACCGTCTATCCCTGCAATTCCAATCTCTGTAATAATCATCATAATTATCCTTAGATGTACTACTTGCATTTGCTGTATTTCCAGCACTGGAACTTGAAGTGTTTTGAGTTGAATAATGTGAGATTAATTTGGGTTGATAAATTAATCTCTTATTTAAAAAGTTTGATTTGACTGTTGTTCTTAGCATTGTTGTTTGGTGGTTTATAGTAACTTCATGATGGTAATCCACATTGAATACATGGAATTACTGCTCTATTTAAATACTTTAATGTCCTTAAGGAAGTAATTGTACACGGAGATAATGATAACCTGATACCATTACTTTCCCGCTATGAAAACTCCGACACATGGAGATAATCCGGCGATAACCCCCAAATAGTTTCCTTATTTTATTGTTTATCGCCGCTTCTAGTGTCACAATGCCAGATTTTTCGTGACATGGCAATTTTCGAGTTCGGTATTGCCAATCAATGTTCTTTTAGTGGTTCAGTTCAGTCACGTACATATCGTATTTACGGCTCCGATCAAGAAAGGTAATAATTTGAATTGTCAAAATGGATACAAGTCAATTAGAAAAATATATTGAATTCCCAATTGATTTTAAAGGTCAACAACTAGTTGAACGTATATCATACGTTTTAATAACATTTGGTTTTATAATTTCATTATTTTTCGGATTCGCATTACAAGACATAACTTATTCCTTATATGCATTTATACCATTTGTTTTATTATCAATTGTAACTGTTTTACCTTCTTATCCAGCTTATAATAAGAATCCAACAGTTTTCTTGAAAAGACCAGTTTCAAAACCAATTAATATCGAAATAAATTAAGCTATTGTGTAAGCAATATTTACTTTTTTAATTAACTATATATATTCCGATATAAGTTTTTCCTAATCTATTAAAAAAATAACAATAATCAATATAATAGTCAAATATCATGTCATTATACTTAGGATTTGATTTATCAACACAACAATTGAAAATTGTTTCAAGTTATGAAGATCTGTCATTTCATTCAAAATATTCAATTGATTTTGATGAATTTAGTGGAAAATATGGGACAGCAAAAGGTGTTATTACAAACGATGAAACAGGTGAAGTCGTTACACCCGTTTCTTTATTTATTGAAGCATTTCAAACTTTATTAGATAGAATGAAAAATGATCGATTCCCATTTAAAAAAGTAAAATCAATTTCAGGATCTTGTCAACAGCATGGTACTGTCTATTTCAATGATAATTATGAATCTTTACTAGAAAGGTTATCATCAAATTCAAATAATTGGTGTGATGATTTATCTAATGGATTTTCCTTCAATATGGCATCTAATTGGCAAGATAGATCAACAGGTGAAGAAATTAAAGCATTTGAATCTGCATTAGGTAATGCAACTGAATTATGTAAAGTTACAGGATCTAAAGCTCATTACAGATTTTCAGGTTTGCAAATAAGACGCCGTGCAAAAGAGAATTCAAAAAATTGGAAAAAAACTAATAAAATTGGATTAATTTCAAGTTTTTTAGATTCTTTACTTATTGGTAAATTAAGAGGGATTGAAATTGGTGAAGCATGTGGTACAAATTTATTTGATATTCAAAATAATGATTGGAATACTGAATTATTATCATTATTATTAATGAAAAATGTGAAAGTTGATGAAAATGTTACTATGGAGGAACAATCCAAGGCAAGTGAAACTGCTCGTCAAATGATTGGTGAAGTTGTTAAACCTGATAATAAAGGGGTAATTTCTAATTATTTAGTTGAAAGGTATGGTTTCAATTCTGATTGTGTTATTTGGCCAATAACTGGTGATAATTTAGCAACAATTATGTCATTACCATTAAATAAGGATGATTTATTAGTTTCAATGGGTACAAGTACAACAGTTTTACTATTAACTGAAAAATATGTACCAAGTATTAATTACCACTTATTTAAACATCCAGTTTGTTCAAATATTTATATGGGTATGTTATGTTATTGTAATGGAGCATTAGCTAGAGAACAAATACGTAATGAAATTAATAATAAATATGAAACTGATGGATGGGATAAATTTAATGATATATTGATAACTCAATATGAAAATAAACATGAAAATGAGATTGATGATAAGATTGGTATTTATTTCCCATTGGGTGAAATTATACCAAATGCAAAATCATGTAAGAGAAGATTTAAATATCTGAATGGTAAATTGATTGAGTTAAATGACGGTGAATATTCGATTGAGGAAGAAACATTACTTATAATTGAATCACAAGCATTATCGTGTAGATTAAGGGTATGTCCAATGTTAAGTGACAAATACAAGGGAGAGGAACAAAATGAAATAATTGAAAAATCTATTAAACAATTAAAATCAATAGTTGGAGATGAATTAGTTGTTGATAATGTTTCATATTCAATTGAAGAATTTATTAAGAGACCTAATAATGTTTATTATGTTGGAGGTAGTTCAAAGAATAATTCAATTACAAAAGTTTATAATGAAATTTTAAGTCCATTAAATAAAGGTTATAGAGTTGAAATTGGAGATGCATGTGCATTAGGTGGATGTTATAGAGCTATTTGGGGTAGTACAGAGAATGAAATAGGATTTGAAGAATGGATTACGAAAAAGTTTAATTTTAATGAAAATTTAGAGATAATTGAAAGTAATAATAGTATTGAAAAATGGGGTGAATATTCTACAAAAGTTGGTGTTCTGAGTTTGGTTGAAAAGGAACTTGATGTGTAGTTGTATTTTTTGTATACCGTATTTATCATATAGATGATAATGAATGTATATAATTAACCAATGAATGATTAACCGGATGATTCAAATATGCGAGTCGGAGAAGACAAATTATCCGGAGATAAAGAATTTTTCAAATTTTTTTATTTACTCAACATGAATCACTTATATCCGGGGGAATTTATGAAAATTTGATAATTGGTCATCAATCAGTATAATGAAGTACGGGGGACTGTATTCAATAGATACAGTAAAATACAGTTGTAGTAAATTTTTTAAAGCATATAATGAAATTGAATTTATTTTAGATATAGTTATATAATCATGGTATGACATGATATATGATATAATGTAGTTAATTAATTAGAAAATAAAAAGATATATGATGAGTTGTTATTTTAGTAATATAACATATATTTTTGACAAGTAAGAAAATGAAAACTTAAGCATTTGTAGAAGCTGTTGCATCAGGACCGAGAGTAACTCTATTACGTTTAGTTTTATAATCTTTAATTGCAGATTTAATTGCATCTTCAGCTAACATTGAACAATGTAATTTAACAGGTGGTAAACTTAATTCTTTTGCAATTGTTGTATTTTTAATATTTGCAGCTTCATCTAAAGTCATACCTTTAACTAATTCAGTTGCATAACTTGAACTTGCAATTGCTGAACCACAACCAAAAGTTTTAAATTTAACATCTTCAATTATACCAGTTTGATCATTAACTTTAATTTGTAAACGCATAACATCACCACAAGCTGGAGCACCAACTAAACCTGTACCAACATTTGACAGAGTTTTATCCATTGTACCAACATTACGAGGATTTTGATAATGATCTATAACTTTTGGGTGATAAGCTCTTGTAAGAGATGGTTTAATTGAACGCACAATAGAAGGACGAGTAGATGAGAATAGAGATCTTGCTAACATTGTTTGAGTAAAGAGGGAGGAAATAAAAGAAGATAAAAGAAAGGATAATTAAAAGAAATAAAAAGATAATAAAAATCAAAAATTAAATTAAATTCAAAACTAACCTACTCCCTTTATTCAAAAATATTCAAATAATAAAATAAAGCTTATTATTATTATTATTATTAATAGAGGGGAAGTTCTAGCATAATTGAGCTAAGACAGTCGCGACTGTATTACGTAAAGTTTTTAAATATAATAATATTTTATCAGTCATCGGGTAAAGACAGCCGGTATCCTTGAAAATTGCAATTATTTTTCACTCTCAGGTGGGTACAAGAGATAGTGAAGAGATTTCACTGATTGTGTGTATACACTTAGATCTTTTGATTTATCTATTATAGACAACAAAGGTAGTATAATGTCAATTGATAATCGTCCTTTACCTTTCCATTATCAATTCTTATCTGGTGCAGTTGCTGGAATTTCTGAAATTCTGACAATGTACCCTTTAGATGTCGTTAAAACTCGTATTCAATTACAAGTTGGTAATGCTGCAAATGCTGAATATTCTGGTGTTATTGATTGTTTTACTAAAATTATTAAAAATGAAGGTCCTGCAACTCTTTATAGAGGTATTTCAGCTCCAATTTTAATGGAAGCTCCAAAACGTGCAACTAAATTTGCTGCAAATGATGAATGGGGGAAATTTTGGAAGAAAACTTTTGGTGTTGATCATTTAACTCAATCAATTGCAATTCTTAATGGTGCTTGTGCTGGTGCAACTGAAACTTTTATTGTTGTTCCTTTCGAATTAGTTAAAATTAGACTTCAAGATAAATCAAAAGCTTCATTATATAAAGGTCCAATGGATGTTTTAATGAAAACTGTTCGTAATGAAGGTATTTTATCATTATATAATGGTCTTGAAGCAACTTTATGGAGACATATTATTTGGAATGCAGGTTATTTCGGTGTTATTTTCCAAGTCAGAGACTTATTACCAAAGGCAAATGATGCAACTCAAAAGACAATGAATGATTTAGTTAGTGGTATGATTGGTGGTATTGTTGGTACAGCTCTTAATACACCTTTCGATGTCGTTAAATCTCGTATTCAAAGTGCTACTGCTGTTGAAGGTCAAGTACGTAAATATAATTGGGCTTGGCCTTCATTAGGTATCGTTTTACGTGAGGAAGGTTTTGGTGCTCTTTATAAAGGTTTCCTTCCAAAAGTTTTACGTCTTGGTCCAGGTGGTGGTATTCTTCTTGTTGTTTTCACTAATTGTATGGATTTTTTCCGTGGTGTTTACTATAAAGAAGATAAATAATCTTAATGACTTTTAAAACTTGTCATTCTATTCTACTTTTTTTCTATTATTATTATAAATATAATTATATAAACTTAATAAAATTGTTCAGTTATTTCAAAATTTATGCAAATTTTCTACTCTCCCCGGATTTTTAAAAATTTTCCGTAAACGGCGATAACACATTGAAGTCTGACTTACTGCAAATTCTTGAATTAATTCGATCCATGCCCTCCTCATTATTCTTTTCTCATAAATCCCTATCTTTCCTTCGATATATTACAATACAAATTGCAAATAGAATGTCTACAAAACTCAAATCCGATAATCCATCTGTTGTATTACAAAAAGTTGGGGAAATAACTTTTGAAGATAGACCAGTTCCTGAAATTACTAAACCAAATTATGTTAAAATTGCAATTACAAATACAGGTTTATGTGGTTCTGATGTTCATTATTATGAAACTGGATGTTGTGGTTCTTTTAAAGTTAAAAAACCAATGGTTTTAGGTCATGAATCTTCAGGAATTATCGTTGAAGTTGGTAGCGAGGTTAAATCCTTAAAACCTGGTGATAGAGTTGCCTGTGAACCTGGTGTTCCGTCAAGATTAAGTCATGAATATAAATCAGGTAATTATAATTTATGTCCTGAAATGGCATTTGCGGCAACTCCTCCTTATGATGGTACTTTATGTAGATACTATTTGTTACCTGAGGATTATTGTGTTAAATTACCTGATCATGTCTCACTTGAGGAAGGTGCATTAGTTGAACCACTATCCGTTGCTGTTCATGCTAATAGATTGATTGATGTTAGATATGGTGATACAATGATAATATTTGGTGCTGGTCCAATTGGTTTACTTACTGCTGGTGTTGCTTCCGCTTTTGGTTGTAATAAAGTTCTGGTTGTTGATATAGTTCAAGAAAAATTAGATTTTGCAATTCAAAATAACCTTGCAACTCATACATTTAATTCTAAGAATAAATCTTTTGAACAATTATCTTCACATATAAAATCAATTTGGGGTGAAAATAATTATCCAACCTGTGGTATTGATGCAACTGGTAATAAATTTTGTACTAATATGTGTATTAGATCATTAGCTAAAAAAGGTAGATTTGTTCAAGTTGGTATGGGTGGTGATAATTTAGATATGTTTCCAATTTCTTCAGTTATGGAGAGAGAATTGACAGTTAAAGGTAGTTTTCGTTATAGTGTCGATGATTATAAATATGCTGTTCAATTATTAAATAATAAAAAAATTAATGTCAAACCATTAATTACTCATCGTTTCAAATTTGAACAAGCAATTGAAGCTTATGAATTCTCAAAATTAGGTAAAAGTATTAAGATTATAATTGAAGGTCCTAAGCTGTAATCAATCATGGTTTATACTATGCAGGTTTCATTTCATTTCATTTTTTTTCTTGTTTTGGTTTAGTTTCTATATTACACAGGTTATTATATAGTTCAATATTTACACGAAAACTTCTTTACTTTAACTATTCATCCTTCTTTGCAGCATCATTTTCAGCGAATAACTTGGAATGTTGTTCGTCATGCTTTGCTCTGAAAAATGTATAATGTAAAACAACATCTTCAATATTTCTCATTGCAGGATCTCTTGAAAATTCAGGATCAATAAAGAAAAATAATGGCATATCAACTTCTTCACCCTTTGATAATCTTTGTTCTTCAAAACAGAAACATTGAATCTTATTAAAATATGGTGCAACATGATCTGGTGTAACTGAATATGTTGCCATACCTGTAATATCTTTATCACCAACATTTTTAGCCTTATAAAATGCTAATGCAGTTTCACCTGGAACAACCCAAACTTCTCTTTGTTGAGGTACAAATTTCCACGGTAATGCACCACTTGTTTCAGCAGTAAATGAGATTCTCAATCTTCTCTCAGTTGCAACAGGTGATAATTTATCTCTTGTAAATCTAGTTGCATCAGTAATTGGTGTACCACCCCATCCCGTACGTTGACAAATCATTCTATAAATTGGAACACTCGCATATGATAATGCTAAAAAGATCATCATCATTGATAATGAATAATAAATTGTTGTTTGTTTATCATATTTATCCTTCTCTCCACGATATTCCTCTCTTAATCTCTTATATTCTTCCAGTGACATTTTTGGTAATTCTGCACGCTTAGATCTTGGTGATTCAGTCATCTTATTTGATCCAGCACCCGGAACTTCATATAGTTTACTTCTTGTATTATGGATATTTCTTAATTGGTTTTGAATTGTAAAATTCATACCTGTTATTTTGTTTAAATTGCTACTTTGAAAAAGTTTCGGGCTTTGATTTAAACCTCTTGCAAGATTTCTTGCATTCATTATTACCAGTCTATTCATTTCAGTAATTTGTAAATAGTATGGTTACTATTGCTTGATACAATGTCCTAAGAAGAAAACACACTATATATCCAAAATATTTTTAATTTCTTGTAATTATTATAGTGTTACGGTTTTCATTGATTTTCTATAGTGCGAGAACATGCCTTTTTTTGAAATGACCCATGATGAATGAATCTACAGATAATCAGTCCATTAGAGAAGAATACACAAAAGACCAAGAAACATTTACATTGATCCACAACTAAGTTGTTGAAACAGATTTAATTCAAAAGATTTTGTGTATAATATTTTGAGCAAATTTACCTCACAAAATTATAATGATTTTGATTAGTTATATAAATTATTTTAGTAATTAGTATAATATCTAAAAGTCTTCCTCTTGAAGAAACTGTAAAAGTTCTTGCTCACGTTGACGTGCTTCATTATCGTCATCAAACTTTTCACGACCAGTTGTCATTGGGTATCTCATAGCCTTAACACTGTCATTGTTTAATTGCATACAGAATTTAATTCTACGATCAAATTCTGCTTGTGGTGCTTTAGTAGTGTAAACATCTGATACATCTAATGATTCAATATATCCCTTGGTATGATTTATAGAAATATCAACAACACCATCCTTAATTGCCTTGGCAACAATATATTCAGCTGTCAATTCATTATCAAGGTGAAGTTTTATACAGATGTCTTTAAGAGAAATACGTTTATATGATAATGATATGATTCTAATACCTGTTTTAATAACATTTTCTCGTAAACGTAAAACTAAGTTATAATTCTTATCATTCTTTAAATGATCACCATATGTTTTCAAAGCATTGTTGAATATTTTCAAGTCACCTAATCTAACAGCTTTGGTAATTTCAGCATATGGTCTTAATGATTTGGATAACATTGGATCATCAAATTGGGATAATTCTGGTATTTCACCTGTTAATAATTGAATTAAAATTTGTAATTTAGTTGCTGATTGAAGGAAACCTTTTGCATGTTTAGTTTGTGGACATTTTCTGATTGCTGTAATAATACATTCATTTGCCGATGAGTAATCTAATTGAATTGTTTGAATTCTTGCTAAGTAGTAGTGATACCTTGCAACGATAGAAGTAGTTGCTTCATATGGAAATTCAATTTTTTCAACCAAGTTGTATGCTTGATTAATATCATTAGTAAGAATATAATTTCTTAATAATAATGTTATAACTGAAGCTCTTGTTTCAGTATCGTGACTCAAAGTTGCAGTTCTCAGTGCATTCATTAAATCTGCTCTAATGTTAATAAGATCTTTTGCAATTTCACTTGATCTGAAAATATAATACCAAGCTTTAGCTTGTATGTAATCTAAAGTTCTTCTATTGTATTTTTTTAATAGCTCAATAACGTTCTTATTAAAGACATACAATGCCTTAATTTCACCAATATCATATAAATATATTTGAACCATTAAATGAACAAAAACATCAATTTCAGGAGAAACTTCAGTAACGGTATGATCATCTGAATCCATATCAACATCAATATCAGTTTTTGAAATATTTTTGGAAAAAGGGGTCAATGCTCCAACGAGGTTCTCAACAGTTGGGAATGTTGTCGGATAAATTTTGTTGATAAGATCTAAAAGATCATCAGCTTTAATTTCTCTTCTGATTGCTGCATGTTGACGAAAGACACGCAAAACATAACGTGGATCAAATTTGACAACAGAGTTGGTTATCAATGGCAAAAAAGATTCTAATTGTTGTAAAACACTTTTTTCCTTGTTTTCAGCAGTTACTGGTTCTTCAACACTAGTCATTGTCTATTGAGGTGGATGTAGTGGCAAATAAAGTACATTAAAAACCTACCAATTGCTGTGGTTACTAAATTCAAAAGATTCGCCCTCTTGTTAAATTTAATGTGGGAACTTTCTAACAATTACGTAATAACCGTCGCGCCAGTTTTGTCTTTCTCAACAGGAATAGGTTAAGCCAACGGAAGGAACGGTAGGGTTGATTCTATAGACAGAAGTAACTAGATACATCCAACTTTGGCAACAATGTCCGATTTGAATTTAGTGACTCAAGATGTGAAAGAGTTAACAGAAAAGTTTCAAAATCTAGGAAGTTCTGTTATTTCAAAACAGAGGGAAGAATTAGAAACCCAGCTTCATGTATTTCAAGCAGCTTTACTTGCATTTAAGAATGAACATGTATCGGAAATTGTACAAAATGAAGAGGTTAGAACTCAATTCTCGGAAATTTGTATTGCATTTGGTATCGATCCACTAGTTGTTGCTTCAAGTTTGTCCTCAAATACAGATAACAACTCCGAACGCCGAAGTCAATTATGTTTAAAAATTATTGAGATTTGTGATTCCACTAGACATGTTAATGGTGGTTTAATACTGTTAAAAGATTTACTTGATTTGATAAATGCTGACACATGGGTAAACCAGGACTTAAACTTAAAATTTACAACAGATGATGTCTCAGATGCATTGAATCATTTACAAATATTGGGAAATGAACTCGAACTTATTAAAATTGGAAAGCATCAGTATGTCAAAAATATACCTCAAGACTTGAATACAGATCAAAGTTCAATATTAAACACTGCAGATGTGCTCGGATATGTTTCCATCTCTATATTACGTGATAATTTTGGATGGAAAAAGGTTAGATGTACCGTGGCTATTGAAGAATTAGTTTCAAATGGAATATTGTGGTTGGATATCAGAGAAGGTCACGAAACTAAATATTGGATTACATCTTGGATAAACAAAAATCTATAAAGTAAAAAAAAGATTAAATTGTGGAATATATATTGTACAAAGTTAACTAAGATGGGAAATATATTGGAATGCAAAATCCACAGTATCATACTGACTTTCGTTTTGGATCAAAAAGTCCTCATTTTGATTTAACATATCATGGTTAATATGATTCCATGTAGTAGAATCACCATATAACATAGCGGATGGTTTAATTCTTTGTTTTCCGCTAGCATCACATCTTTTACATTTATAAGTATCATGAGTCTCGCAAATAGTTTTGGTATTAAATTGAAATAATTGTTTTAAATTGTCACTACTGAAAAGTCTTTCTACATCATCAACTGAATCAACAACACATGACGATAATTGCATTTTGGCACTCTGTCTCTGGAAAATCTTCTCCTCAATTGTACCTGTTGAAATAAATCTGTAAATAAAACAATTTTTCTTTTGACCATCTCTCCAAACCCTAGCTAATGCTTGTTGATCAGAAGCTGGATTCCAATCAGGATCCATTAAAATCAATCTGTTGGCACCTATCAAATTAATACCACAACCACCTGCTTTAGAACTTAACAAGAACACAAATTCTTTTCCATCAGGTTTATTAAATTTATCAACTAATTTTTGTCTCTTGCTGATATTCATAGTACCATCAAGTCTTAAAGATCCGAACTTATGTTGTCTGCAAAGTTTTTCAACCAAATCTAATGTTTGTGTATAGTTAGAAATAACAACAATTTTATCATCTGTTTCTCTATCAATCTTAAATAAAAATCTTTCAAGCATTTGAAATTTACCACTATACCAAGTCTGAATTTCACGGTTTCTACCCATGCTATTTGCATCGTCTTTATAATCTTCTGGGATTAAACTTTCACATCCTTCAATATCATCCGGTAACGATAACAAGTTAGGATGGTTACATAGTTTTTTTAGTAAACCAATAGCTTTGAGAGGTTGTGAGTTTTCACCCTTCAATAACTTTTTAATATCCGGTGATGTGATGAAGTAATTGTACAATTGTTTTTGCATATTTGATAATCCACAGAATATCACATACTCGTACTTCACTGGTAAATATTTACTCAAAATATCATTAGTTCTTCTGATAATGAACTTTTGGACCAATTCTGTTAACTCCTTTAATTTAGCATCACCTTTTTCTTTTTCCTTTTCGGTTGCTAATGAATCACGCCCTCTTAGAATATGTATTTCGTAGTTTTTCCTAAACTCATTTCTATTTCCCAATAATCCTGGATTGGCAAAGTTTAATAAAGAAAAGTATTCAGATAGATCATTTTGGATTGGAGTGCCAGATAAAATAATACGTCTTTCACAATTGATGGAATTTAAAGCATTGAATGTTAAACTATCACCATTTTTCAATCTATGACCTTCATCAGCAAGAACTAAACCAACTTCACAATCATTCAATTTTTCAATATTTCTACGAAGTGTTTCATAACTAATAATTAAAACTGGACTCACTATACCATTACCAGTCGCATCTGCCCAATTTTCAATAGCATCTCCAATACTGGATCCTTTCGTTGATTTTCCGTCGATAGCCAATGAGTTTAATACACCAACACCTAACCATTTGTCAATTTCATTTGCCCAATTTCTAACTAAACTGGATGGACAAACAACAATACACTTTTCAATTGTCTTTTTACCTCTTGGACCTTGTTTCAAAAGTGTCCACATTAATGTTAAACATTGTAACGTTTTACCTAAACCCATTTCATCTGCCATAATGCAACCTTTAGCTTTTGGATGAACTAAACCTGCAGTACATCTATATAGAAATCGCAGACCTTCACGTTGATGTGGTCTCAAAATTTTAGCAAGCTTAGGATCAATAACAACGGGGACATTGGGAAACTTAGCCATTGGATCTTCAGTTTTATCTGATATTCCTAATAATTCATTCAACGACTTTTTGTTGTATAGTTTGAATTTAGAAGGCTTTTGTGTGGAAGTTTCAAACTCTTCGGGATGAGAAACATCCTGTTTCATTGCTTTAGCTCTAGCCTCTGCCAGTGCTTTTTCTTCCTCTTCTTTGATTTCGGGTATCACATCAACAGTCGGATCATATAAAACTATTGCTAAGTCATCAAAGGGATCAAATAAGGGTCTCGGTGGAAAGAAAACTTTTTTTCTATTTCCTAGAGGAGGAGGATTTTTCATCAAAACACTTTCATCTTTATTCTTAAGTGGTATAGTAAACTTACGTGTCAGGATCATTCTATTTTGATCAACATCACCCAAAACCAACCTTGGGTGAAGTGCATTCTTTCTTTTCATTGAGTTATTTTGACTATAACTATTTTCATCAAAGTAAGCTTGATCTTTATCATTTGAAGCTTGAATATTTTCGCCTTCTGCGTAAGTTTTAGGACCTTTTAATCTTGCCCTTCGCACAACTCTTCCATTTGCAGTGACATTGGATGCCCCATTTCCTAGTACATCACGAATTGCTGGTCTCAAAATTGGTGGTTTGAATGGTTTGAATAACGCAAAAGGGTCGGTCAATGTTCTTCTACGTTTGAGTGAAGGATTCAGGCCTGCACCTGTACCCAGGGCCATTGAAACATAATTGGGTTCTTTAGGTTTACTTTTGTATCTACCAAAATCAGTTTTTCCCATTTAACTTCAACTTCTCAAATAGAAAATGTAACGTATATGGGTTCTTTATAGAAACAGTTGTTTATGTAGTAGAGATAAAAAAACACGTAGAAAAGATGTATTTTGTGAATTTGTAAGCTGAATTTTTTGTAAACATAAAAACGCGGTACAAACATCTTCACCACTTCCTATTTAGGTAATAAATTCGATTATTGATGTAGTTAATGTAATATTATTGAACTATATAAAACAATGCAAGAGGTAATATTATATATACAAAGAATTTAATAATTAAGAATAATTTCAACAATAATTAATACTGTGACTCCAACAAACCACAAAAATATCATCCAGACTCCGACATATTTATCACATCTCCATCCGCCAAGGGGTATAAAAATTAATAATATAACAACAAGATTGAACAAAAGTCCAATTAAACATAGCGAAAGAGATAAACTTGCAGGTATTTCAATCTCGTTATATCCCATCAACAAACCATTTAACCCCAAACCAAGAAGAATGTTTAATAGGGGTCCTCCTATACAAGATGCCAATGCCATTAATGGGTATCCCATCTTAGATATGACAATCGATGAAATTAAATCACCAACTGAATTACCCAATGCAAAAACTGTGATACCCATAGCTGATGGTTTAACGTATGTTAGAGAAGATAATAATGTGAGGATAGAAATTATTTCTGACGCAATGATGGAAATCCATGAAATTGAACACGTCATACCTAGTAATGAAATCCCACATTTTATTAAAATTGATGGGTTTGATGATAAAATTAAATTTTGGTAAGTAATATAAGTAAATCCAATAGTTGGTATGACTGATAGAATCTTCCAGATTAATGAAACATCAGGAAAGAAGGTAGCAGATATAATGAAAGGTGATATCAGTAAAGAGACAAGTAGTTCAACAAGTTTTGAAAGTGAAGGTTTGTATTCACCATTATAATCAGCTTCTGTCATTATTGGTATTGTATGAGTAAAAAGTTTCAAGAAAGGTACTGTAAATACTTCAAGAATTATTTCAAAATGTGATTTTTGACGTGGTTCAATTAATTCAGCATGTATATCACCAATTTCAATACTATCCAGATTACTATCTTCACTATCTCTGTAAGTATTTCCTAACGTATCTCTATAAATTCCGACTTGTGGTTTGTTTGTAATATTGGCTAAAACAGAATTAAACTCAAGATCCCTCATTAGTTGTGGATTATAATTATATGAATCATCGGGGTTTGAATGACTTAAAAGCTTCATAAAGTTATTATTGGTTGGAGTATCGTCATAAAGAGTTCTAGCATGACTGTCAATTTTACATTTTGCAATTTTATTGTTAAAATACCATTGCCAAGCTATGATAAATGTAACATATGTAAAGTACAATGAAACTAATAACCACATTTCAAATCTTGTTAAAACACCATCTCTAATACAATACAATAGTAGTATAGATGCAGCAATGAAAAAGAAAACGTCTCTCAAATATGTACTTCTGGCATTTAAATCAATCAGCTTTTCTTCTTCCGTTTCAGCATCAGATGACACAATTTGGTTATTTTGTTTTTCAAAAGGTAACAAATCAAAAGGCTTAATTATAAATATGATTCCGATGACAACAGTATTGATGAAAAATGCAGCACCGATAATCTCACCAAATGCTAACATTGTATTACCGGTTTTGAAAGATGTGTATGTTGATATGATATCAGGAGACCCATTAGCAAATGCAAGTAGTGTTAGTCCAGATACATTTTCTGGTATTTTCAAATATGATGTTATAGCATTTAAATTCGGTATAAGACAGTTACCTGCAACAAGTCCGATGGACCCGAACAACACCATTAAAAGTAATGTAAGTAGAGGTATTCCAATCCAATGGCGTGCGGTATCTGATTTGGCTATACAATAATAAACTGTGAAAGAATTAACAAATCCTGGATAGTCTTGGCATTGGTTATGAACAAATTCACACTGTTGTGCATTCGGAAGCAGGTGAACCTGTTCACACGATAGTATTGGAATCGAACTCATCATGATTCTTGTAAGTGCATGTACTTTTAGCAGATTTTTTTTACGGTTGAGTAGTTATGACTTCCTTTTGATGAAATATCCTTTAAAATTAGCTTTGTACGTTAGATAACAGTTGCAATACAATTTTTATCTTGATGATAAAAGAAACAGGATTATTAATGCACCAACTCCTTCTTTTAATGCCATAATTTTCCTGCAGGGGTCGAAGAAGCTCGGAATTTCAAGCAAAAATTTATTTTTAAAACTCGGGGCAACAAAAAGTGAGATCATCGGATGCTCATTCTTCATTACTGGGGATCAGGAATAAATAACTTCAAATTGTCTGATTCTTTTATATTGGGATTCTTTTTCACTTGAATGATCAATCACTCCTCTAATAAATTTAGATTTTTTGGGACTTTGTCAAGTGTATTCAAAATGAATGAAGTTTTCAAAACAAAACCTTTGATAATTGATAATCATGGGAAATTACGAGAAAGAGACACAGGAAGGATGTTCCATATACATGGAATCAACTTTGCCTCTAATACCAAGCTTCCTACATTGCCATCACAAAATACACATATTCATGTAGACAATTGTGGCTTTTATGAGTCTGCTGATACGATATCTTTTGTGGGGAGACCATTCCCTTTGAGTAGTGCTTACGAACATATTTCTAGAATCAAACAATGTGGTTTCAATACTATAAGAATGGTTACTACATGGGAGGCAATTGAACATGAAGGACCCGGAATTTATGATGTTGAATATGCAGATTATCTGATTAAATTATTGAAAGTAATTGAGGAAATTGGAGGGATATACGTTTTTATAGATCCACATCAAGATGTCTGGTCAAGGTTTAGTGGTGGGAGTGGTGCACCTATATGGACTCTATATGCAGCTGGTCTTGAGCCTAAAAATTTTGAGAAAACATTAGCTGCAAAACTACACCACTTTTCAGCTGAACCTGAAAAGTTCACAAAGATGGTCTGGGCAACAAATTATAACAGATTAGCTTCTAAAGTTATGTTCACTTGTTTCTTTACAGGAAGTATTTTTACTCCAAATGCGATCATTGATGATAAGAATATTCAAAACTATTTGCAAGACCATTTTATTGATGCATACTGTTTCCTCATTCATAGAATTAAAGATCAAGCCCCTGAAATATTTGGATCGTCGTTTTTAGGTATTGAAAGTATGAATGAACCGAACGGTGGGTATTTTGGATTCGGTGATCTGAATGAGTTTCCACATAATCAAAACCTTAGGTTGGATGAAACTCCATCACCAATTCAAGCTTTTAGATTAGGAATGGGATATCCGGAGCAAGTTGATACATATTCCCTATCCATAATTGGGCCAACTAAAAATGGTACAAAATGGATTGATCCTCTGGGAACTAAAGCGTGGGTGACGAATGATGATAACAGAGATAAACATTATGGGTTCAAAAGATCTTCTCAGTGGAGATTGGGAGAATGTCTATTTGCTCAACATGGTGTTTGGGATTCACATACTGGAGAATTGATAAAACCTGATTACTTCAAAGTTCATCCAGAAACTGGAGAATATTTGAATGATGAAAAGTTTATCAATGGTCCATTTTTAAAGTTTTGGCATAAATTTAAGTCCAGTATGAGAGAAATTGATCAAGATATGTTTTTGATTTTACAACCACCAGTTTTAGAGATTCCACCAAAAATTGCAAATAATTCAGATTACCTTGATGATAAAACGATGCTAGCGTTACACTATTATGATGGTATGTCTTTGATGTTTCAAAAATGGAACAGAATTTTAAATGTTGATACTTTGGGAATTATGAGGGGTAAATATATTAATCCTATTTTTGGATTAGTATTAGGTGAAAATAATATTAGAAAATCAATTAAGAAACAATTAAAGGAAATGGCTACTGAGAGTCAGAGAAATGTAGGTTATGATATTCCAGTAATTTTTACAGAAACGGGTATGCCTTTTAATATGGATAACAAAAGAGCGTATATGGATGGAAACTATACGCCTCAGCAAGATGCAAATGATGCAATTTTATCAGCATTAGAAAACGAACAATTGAATTTTACATATTGGTGTTATAATCCTGAAAATTGCCATGAATGGGGAGATTTATGGAACTTAGAAGATTTCTCTATCTTTTCCAAGGATGATTTCAAGAATGATCCATTCAAGGACTATAATAATTATCAGGATTGGGTTATGGGTAATAGTAAGAAAGTGACCACTGAAATTCCTAAGAAAATGAATGCATTTAATTATGCTCCACATACAGGAAACTCTAATGATACGGATTCAATAAACAGTTATAGTCATACAAATAATGATATTCATTCATCATCATCGGATAGATCAATCTCTAACGGATCTATTAATAAATCTTTACTGCGTGAGAATACATATAAGTACTTACATTTCGAAGATTCACATTTAGATTTGACAAATGGATTAAGAGCTAAAAATGCCATTATTAGACCAGTTCCATCATTGATTAATGGTGAAATATTGGAATGTGAATTTAATATTCACACGAAAAGATTTTACTTGAAGATAAATTGTTGTCGCCCGAAATCAAACTCATTGCCTGATATTATTATTATACCCAATTATCACTATGATGAGAATAAGATAAAAATTGTTGCTACAGAAGGTACAACTATGATTAAAAGAAATCAAATTACACAATGGATAGAATGGGATCATAATGATTTAACAAATCAAAATATTGCTTTAACTATCACGCTGAAAGAATCACCAAATACTGAAAAAGATAATGAGTTAGGTTGTGGTGGTTTAAAAGGTCTGGCCTGTGGATACTTATGAATATGTTGGTATCACTTTATAGATATAATACTATAATAATAGGAGAAATCTTTGATTCATGTATCTGCAGGCTTGGACACGGTTTAATCTTTATTTTGCAATTGATTTTTGGGAGTTTAGTTGTTGTATTGGCTGTATATTTCTGTCAAAAAAATAAGAAGGAGAATGATTAAGGATAAAAGATCATTCTAACTTAAATAATAAAATGTTTAATATTTATATATAGAAATAAATAAAGAAGTTTAATGATGAAAAAGGATAGAAAAACGGGGTGGTATTAGTAATGATGCTATGCTATTTTAATTAATCAAACATATTTAAGTAAGATTCAGCAACAAATCTAGCTCTTGCATTCAAGAATAACTTCATCTCACTTATTTCTTTATCAACATCTTCCATAAATTCAATAATGAAATCAACTAATTTCTGTTTCATCATAAGTTCTTGATGATAGTTAGTTAAAAGGAAACTAATATCATATCCTTCAACGGGTACCCTTCTTAAAATTAAGAAATTCTCTGCTCTTTTAGTTAAAAATCTTGTAAATTTATCAACTAAAATTTCTTCGATTTCATCACTTTGTTTAATTTTAATTGATACACGTACTGAATTTATTGATGGTTCAATTAACACACGTTCACTTGCATTACGTGATATATGTAATGGATTTAATAAGATTTCAGGTGAACGTTTATTTTCAATTTCTGGATAATTATGACGTTCAACCAATTGAGAGCTAAAATCTTGTAAACAGAGGGATGAATTGAGTGAGTGACGTACTGCTGTGAGATATGGTTTGAGTGATTGTGACATTGATCTATGCTATACAAGTGCAGAAACTCAAGAATAATTGGCCTTCCTGTATACTGTCATTACAAACATTATCATAGTTTTATTAGTTGAAATTCAAGTGATGGCATGTTAAACGGCGCGACTTTTTGTACCGTACATGTTAAATATTGTTAGTATAATTAATGATTTCAAGAGAAGTGCATACATCGATGGTATTGTTTCTAACCAATGGAGTGGCAACGTGTCGTAGATGAACAGAGTGGAAGGCCCTATTATTATAATCCAACTGATGAAACAACTCAGTGGGAATTTCCAGAGAGTTTATTAGAAAGTGTGCTAAAAAAACACGGATATATCAAAGCTGCAACAGATGAAGGTCAAGTGTATTTCTATAGTGAACAGATAGATGAGAGTACTTGGGATGTTCCGGCAAATGTTCTTAAAGAGTTACAGGGTATTTTAGGAGAAGAATTGACAGAGAATGAAATAAAAGGTGTTTTTCCAGAAACTGAAGTAGAACAAAATGAAACTGCTGCAGAGGAGGAAAAGCAAGAAGATGCTGTAGAAGAAGCTAATCCTAAGGAAGAAATGATGGAAGAGGATGTTGTTGAAACTGATAATGCTAAAGATAACCGAATAAATCAAATACTTGGTATAGTGGAAAGTAATGGAGAAAGTAATGGAGATGTTGAGATGTCAGAAACTTCTGATGATAAAGACTTTGTACGGGAATTTGAGGAAATGTTAAGTTCATTAAACATTAAATCTACTCAGTGTGTTAAAGATATACAAACTAAATGCCTAAGTGATGAAAGATTCTGGAATGTCGAATCAAGTAGTGAACGTAAAAAGTTGATAAATAAATTTTTGGATGCAAAGATCATTGAAGAACGAAATAAACTTAGAGACCATTATAAAGAGATTTTCATTGAGTCATTCAAGCTGAAAGTTGTCGAATATTACACTAGATATGAAACATATTTAAAAACTTTTAATCAAGATGATGAAAAAAGATATGCAGAAGTACCTGTTGATATGCGAAAAGAATTTTTCAATGAATATGTCAATGAACTACGACAGTTACATAATATCGAAGTGAAAGAAGATAAAATCAAACAACGTACTATAATTGAAAAGGAAATGGAAAATGATGTTAAGATCAATACACAATTCATGAAAATCTTACCAATATATGAAAAGAAATACAGCAATATGACGAAACTAGATATTTTGGAAGCATTCAGTAATGTGATCAAACGTCGAGAAATTGAACACGAAGGAGAAATAGAAAAGGAGAAAAGTGCTAACTACAGATACGATAGGAAAGCACGTGAAGCTTTCAAAAAATTGATTGAACGGATGAAAATCGATGGTGAGATAGAATTTACAGCTAGAACAAAATGGTATGAATTTGTTTTAAAATTGAAGGATAAACCTCAATTTATTGAACTTGCAGGACATTCGGGTTCTTCACCGATTGATTATTTTTGGGACAACTTGGATGCTGAAAACGAGAAATTAAAAGCTAAAATAAGTTTCTTCAAACAAGAATTAGTTAATTTAAATTTAGATATCAATACTCTTAACAAAGCTGATTTTATTGAATACATGAAAAAAAGTGAGAGGACTGAAATAAAGGATATAAGTATTGCTGATTACGAGTCTATTTATGATATAATGAAATCAGAGAATCAATGGACTAGTACATCCCGTGGTGTAAAGAGAGAACATGAAAACATCAACAACGATGTTAAAAGACAACGTATTTCATTTCGTAAAAATTAATAACATTGATTTAATTTAAAGCTTTATATATTACTCTAGAAATATCTATTAATCTTGGCTAAACAATGCCGATATAGCTAATGCTGCAAACATTGCATATTTAAAGTATTGGTTTTCAGTAATTAAAATTGTAATATATCCAACTTTTGGAATATAACCTTTAACATTACCAATAATTTCCTTTTCTCTATTAAGATAAGTTTTACCATATCCATAAAGTGGTAAGTCATCCCTTTCATTATTATCACCTTTAGTTAAAAGATATTGAGTTTTTTTAGAAGTTTTTGAAGTTTCTGAAGTTTCTGAAGTTTTAGATTTTTTAGACTTTGATATTGGTTCTTCCACTACATGTTGATGTACTACTCTATGAACAATTGGTATGGATCTTTGAGGTGCATTATAGACAACAATATCTCCAACATCAACATAAGTTTCTCTATTCCAAAGGAAAAGAATATCACCACGTTGAAATGCTGGTTCCATTGAACCAGAAAGGACAACAACTAATGGAGATGGTGAATTTGTGATGACAGCAAGACCTTTCCAAATTGCAAAAGCACTGGTGACAACCATTGCCATTGTCAATATATTATGTAACTGTAAACGTAATGATTTGAGATTCATTGTTTGTTTGATTGTCTAGTAAAGAATAAGATTCCTGTACAGAATGTATTTACACACTACACTGGTGATCTGGCCTTATGGTTTATTATAGCAGCAACTACTAACAATTTTCACTGTGTATCGCGTTTGTTGAAATTTTGACATGTTGTGAGACGATACCTAAATCTTTTCTTGATCTTCTCTTTTTGTTATTTTGCAGAAAAGGACATTATAATACTATCTACATGGTTAAACATTAGAGATGAGTACAAGTAGATATTCTGCAAAGGCACATCAAAGAGATAGACAAACATTGTTTACATCTGAAGATTTACAACGATCGGCATCAGGATCACCAATTCCTAATAGTATAAACAATAATATACCGATTTCTAATCCATATGAGAGATCACGATTGCCAAACTTTTCAACTAAAGCAGCTGAAATGGCAATGCTTGAATCACAATCTGATGATACAATGAATGAAATGAAATATAAATTAGGTGCGTTAAAGGATTTATCAATTGCAATGGGTGATCAAATCAATAAATCTAAAAATACACTCGGTGATTTAGCCGAAGATATGGGTATTTCAAGTGAAAGAATTTCCGATAATATGAATCGTATGCGTAGATTTGTAGAACAAGGTGGTGTTGGTTGGAAAGTTTGGGCGGGTTTTACAGTTATAATATTATGGTTCTTTATATGGGTTTGGTTATTTTAAACTCGTTACTCTTGAATGATGTGTATTTTATATTGAAGGTTTGGTAAGGTAAACTTAGAACTCCATTAATTAATAAATTTTTACTATTCTTAAACTCGTATATATTATCACTGTTACGTTACATTGATTAGTTTTTTTGTATTTTGTTTTCTGTTCAAAAAAAGCTATAATAAAAAGAACTTGCAACTAAATATACTAATAATTCAAAGGTAATAAAGGTTAGTTATAGACACCAACTCTTGAAGATGGTGTTAAATAATGATGATCATCAATCACTAATTTATTAGGATTGCTATTAATATAAAATTGATCATTCTTTTCAATTCCTATACCACCTCTATTACCTCTGCTACCTCTGCTACCTCTGCTACCTCTGCTACCTCTGCTACCTCTGCCACCCAGGTAACCTCTAGTACCTCTACCACGACCTCTAACACCACGACCTCTGGCTCTGCCACGGAACGTCCCTCTACCTCTTCCTCTGTTGTTATAAATGTAACTAAAAGTTTCGTTATCGCCAGAGCTATCAGTTGATCTATTATCACTTATGTTCTTACCTTCCAATATGCTAACATCATCATTCAAACTTTCACTGCTACCATCGCCATCTAAACTTGGAACACTACCATCATTGTCTAAACTTGAGCTACTACCATCATTATTCAAACTTGACTTGCTACCATCATTCTTTATTTCATCAGAGCTACTATTTTGATTTGAGCTTTTATCAATTTCACCAAAATAACCATCTTCATCTTCACTACTTGAAGGTTGATTAACAGTTATTTTATTATGATTGAATGGTGATATATCTCTTATGTTTTTATTATTAGTATTATTAGTATTATTATAATAAGGTTTACCATATTTATTAAATTTCATATAGTTAAAGTTGCTATTTCTGTGTATTTTATTGTTAAAGTTATCATTATTGTCATTATTATTATATTTATTATTAAATTGACTATGAACCATTCCATTGTCATAATTATTTCTATTATTGTTACCCGTATATTTATTATCATTATTGTTATCATTACTATTATTATCATTAAATCTATTATTGTTATCCCTTTGTTGTTCACTGTTATTATTTACATTATTGTTATTATTATAGTTATAATTATTATTCTTATTATTGTCGATTTTATTATTTTCAAAATTTGGTACGTTGGTCCTTTTCCTTTCAACGCCAATTATTCTACCAGCTACTTCCATATTATTAAATTTTAAAGCTTTCTCAACTAGACTTGGATCTGATAATTGAATATAAGCAAAACCTTTTGGCAAACCAGTATGCCTATCACAAATAATAGTTACACGATTTACGCTATTTTTACCACATCCTTCAATATGATCAATACCATTACAAAATATTTCCTTTAATTTCCAAGGAGAGATTTTGAATGGAAGATTTGATACATAAATCGATTGACTATCAATATCACGTTGATTCCTCGGTTGATGAGAACCTAATTCTAAATTATCAAGATCTTCAGTTATATTTTGTAAAGCATTTGAGGAATCTGAGATTGAATTCAAATTTGTATTTGTATTTGTATTTGTATTTGTATTCAAGTTATTTATCTTTTTAGCATGAGGTAATGGTATTGATTCTTGGGAGGTGATACTCCTATTAGTTGTTGATAGAGTATTATCATTTGAGCTAAAATCCGAATTATAATTTTCAGTATTTGAACTACTTGAGTAGTTTGTTGAACCATTACTACTAACAGTATTGCTATTATTGATATTACTATTGCTATTACTATTGCTATTATTAATTGAATAATTATCAGATGGAATATTCAACTCATATTTGAAATCATTAAAGTGATTATTTAAACTCATAGTTTGATTGTTTAAATTTATTTATTGATTTTTTATTATGTGAATGAAAGCTACAAGATTAACCTTATAGATTGAATGTATAGATATCAAATACAGGTATAGGGATTATTTATATGATATTAATGAACTATATCTAATCTATTTTGAAATTACTGTAAACTACCTTAAATTAAGGAACTTTTTGCTATCCAGTGGAATTGAAACTTATGGATAAAACTTTCCTTTCCTTTTTTTTTCTTTCTTACTCTTTCAACAGTAAATTAAAGTTACAATATAAAATATAAATACAGTAATAAAACTGAAATTTAATTTTTGTTGTACTTTACCTATTTAATGGAATAAGTTGATTTAATCAACGAATATAGCCAAGTATTTAAGGTGATGAGAAGTATAACTGCACAACCAAATCAAGGAAACAATCACATTACAGAAATTTCATGAGACTATAATTAAAATTTAGGGCGGGTTGTGGAAAAAAATGGAAGTAATTTTCAACAAAATTTCCATTAATTCCGTCGGTAAGTCCTATAAATTTGAATGCTATAAATTATATGATAATCTTATCATCTCCTTTAATACACTATAGAGATCTAAATAGTTCTATTTTGAAAATTAAGAAATTAGTACACAAATCTAATGATAAGGTGTAGTTATCACTAGAGAGAGGGGGGGAATGTCAAAGATAGATATTAAAGTTCTAATAATGTGGATAACCTAGTGTTATTAATAGAGTGAATAGTACACAGAAACAAACCGACGGGAATAAAACTTCCATGACGTTCTTTCTCTTATCTTAATAAAATAATGCAATTATGTCATATACAGTTTCTTGGTATTATCACTATTTACTATGGATATAATATATTAAGTAATCAGCTTATTGTTTCCATCTTATTCTATTCAATCACATAACAGGAAATTATATAGTTTATAAAGACTAAATGGTATATGATTTACGTTACCTTAGACGAGGATTTACATGGGGAAAGGATGTTTTGAAATTAGTATTAATATCCCTTGAGCTATTAATAGACCTATTAGTTAATTTTACACATCAAATAATCTATCATTGCATAACAGTCTCATCGACTCTTTGGACTGTCGCGTCTGGTGTGCTTTTATTTGATTACGTAATTAACTTTTCAACTATGCATGATAATAGTGAAATAATTTTTTTTAAACTCCACCATAATAAAAGAAATTTGATAGAAAAAAAATTTTATTGTACCAAGAGACTGAAAATTTACTTTTACTGAACTTGTGTATATATTACATATACTACATCATATTATCAATACATTTATTGAGTAACCTAAAATCTTAGAATAAACAATGGTATCTGTAAGGAAGAGAAAGATGAACCGTTCTGGTGTTTCTAAAAACAGAAGGAAAAATAATAATAAATCAAAATTTAATCCAAAAAGTAATCCAGTTATTGCAAAACATTGGGATCCTTCATTAACTGCAAAGCAAAATTATAAAAAGTTAGGTTTAACATTACGATTAAGTGCTGCATCTGGTGGTGAAGAAAAAAAAATAAAAATTAAACCAATTCATCATGGTAATATGGAAGAAAGTTTATTTGATGAAGAAGAAGAAAAAGAGGATGAAGTTAAAGAAGATGAAGAAGAATTAGATCCTTATGATCCAGCTAATATTCTTGAAGGTACTGCAAAATTTATGAGAGATGATGAAGGTAAAGTTATTAAAATCATATATGGTACTAAAAAGATAACTAAAATTAGTGAAAGTAATGATGATTTAAAGAATGATGAAAATGATGATGAAAATGATGATGATGATGAAAATGATGAAGAACAATCTGAAGCTAAACAAGTGATAGCAGAACTTGAACAACTTGCAAGTATTCCGAAGAAAAAAGAAGTTATTAAAATGAATGAAGTTGAAATTTCAAGATATAGTAAATTAATTGCAAAATATGGTGAAGATTATGAAAAAATGAAATGGGATAAAAAATTAAATCCTTTCCAATTAAGTCCTGGTCAACTTCGAAAACAAATTAAAAAGTATCTTCAATACCATGCTAATCAAGAGTAATCATGTATACTATACTAAATAAATTGACATATATAGTACTTAAATCGATAATAAAAAATTCATAAAATCAGTATTTTGAAAAATTAAATATTATCGCTTACATGATAATCATTTTCTTTAACCGTGTATTATATACACCTCTTTCTAATCAATTCCCTTCAACATCAATGTCAGAAACAACTAGAGATTCTAAACTCAATTGGACAAAACATATAGCCAATACTCCTGAACAGAACATACAAACCTTCTCATCTAAAACATCACAAATGGCAGTTCTTCAATCCCAAAAGTTTGAACACATTAGAACAAAACTCTATAATGATATTCATGGAGTGGCGCAGCTGTCCAAAAAAGCGGCTGGTGTCATGGAAACTTCTGAAAAACTAAAAGACTTAAACAGAGAACTAGATTTCTTTAAGTAATTATAAATTAAATCTAAACATTTTTACAGCTCTTTTTTATCTTCTTGCTTTGAATATCAACCTTTTATACTCTTTAAACAAAGAATAATGCTTTCCAGACTATCGCTTAAAAGTAATTTAAGTTCTTCAATTAGAAACTATACAACAAAATCTGCAATAACTCCAACAATTATTGAAAAATTACCAAATGGAATTAAAGTTGTAATTGACCCAACTCCATCATACTTTTCAGCTGTTGGCTTCTATGTAACTGCTGGTAGTAGATATGAAAAAACTTACGGATTAACAGGCTGTTCACATATTTTAGATAAATTATCGTATAAATCAACTGAAAATTTTACAGCCAAAGAAATGAATGATTCATTAAATAAATTAGGTGGTAATTATATGTGCTCATCATCAAGAGAGGCAATGATTTATCAAGCAAGTGTTTTTAATAATGATATTGATAAAATGTTTCATTTATTAAGTGAAACTGTAACAAAGCCAAAATTAACAAATGATGAAATTAATGAACAATTATTATCAGCCGAATATGAATTAAGTGAAATCTGGACCCAAAGTGATTTACTTTTACCTGAAATCTTCCAACAAGTTGCATATTCAAACTCAAATTTAGGTAATCCATTATTATGTCCAATTGATACTTTGAATAAACTTAATAGAGATGATTTACTTAAGTATAGAAATATTTTCTATAATCCAGAAAATTTAGTTATTGCATTTTCAGGTGTTGAAGAGACAAAGGCACTGAAATTGATTGAAAAATATTTAAGTGATTTTAAATCTAAAAATAATGAAAAACTTATTAAAGAACCTGCATTATATACAGGTGGAGAATTTTCATTGCCAATTCCAAATGGTATGGAATATAGGGGTGAAGAATTTCATAATATTTATGTTGGATTTGAAGGTTTGAATATTGAAGATAAAGATATTTATAAATTAGCCGTTTTACAAATGTTAATGGGTAGTGGAGGATCATTTAGTGCAGGTGGACCAGGTAAAGGTATGTATTCAAGAGCATATACAAGAATTTTAAATCAATTTGGATTTATTGAAAGTTGTAAAAGTTTTATCCATAATTATACTGATAGTGGATTATTTGGAATTTCACTTTCATGCGTACCACAAGCTGATAGAGTTATGGCAGAAATAATTGCAAGTGAATTACGTACATTAATGAGTTATGATATTGGACAAGGTGGTATTTCAGAACAAGAATTATCAAGATCTAAAAATCAGTTGAAGAGTAGTTTAATGATGAATTTAGAAAGTAAAATGGTTCAATTAGAGGATATGGGTAGACAAGTTCAAATTTATGATAAAAGAATTGATGTTACAGAAATGTGTGAAAAAATTGATAGTGTTAATAGACATGATGTAATTGGTGTTGCACATGATATTTTAGGAAGGACTGAACCAACAATTGTTGTTCAAGGTGATAGAGAAGCTTTTGGTGATATTCAAGGTATGTTAAAAAAATATGGTATTGGGAAAATAACTGATGATAATAAACCTAGAAGTAAAAAATGGTTTTCTGTATGAATAGATTATAAGAAGAAGAAGAAGAAGAAAATAAAATCGATATTTTTTGTAAATAGTTTTAAATTAATATAGTGAATAAAATACACTTAGATATTCCGACCATGCTGTTTTTGTTTTTTACTTAGAAAATATTTGATATAAATATACAAGGAAAGTAATGTAGAGTAAAGTAAAGTAATGAAAGTTATAGATTTGAGGTATTATCTATAATTGAGAGAACTGTAAAAAATACATGCAAGAGGTAATGACTATCTTAAATAAGCATAGCCATTAATTTTTCTTTTCATAGACATCTTCTTCATGTAAATAAGTATGAAAGACTCTATCCCAGAACATTGATGTAACACCGAAACCTAATCTATAATTTTTATAATGATGTTCTAAATGATATTTCTTTAATTTTTGAACATATGAAGGTAAATTCTTATGATGTAAGAAATAATGAGTACAATCATACATGATATAACCTAAGAAACCACCTGCCCAACCAGCACAAGCAATATAGAATGGGAAGATTCCAAAAATCAACTTATAGAATGGGAATGCTAAAACAATGAATAATGTTGGAGGCATAACTAATCTTAATCTATCCATTGGTAAATAATGATGGATACCATGCATAAGGAAATGTAAAGCGAATGCAATATTATTTTCAGGTAAATTATCATCTAAATGGAATAAGAATCTATGCATACAATATTCAATTAATGTCCAAACAAATAAACCTAAAGACCAAAATAAGAAAGTAACAACTGGATGTAAATGAGATGCACCAAGGTAAAGAATGTAAAAATCAAGAGGTAACCAAATAGATGGAACAACCCACCAAGGAGTCAATGATAATGGTTCAAGGAAATTACCAAATAATTGAGCTGAACCTTTACCATAATGTCTTGGTCTATGAATTTGATCAATATAGAAATCTCTAGACCAATCTGCACGTAAAACTTGCATAATAAGAGGTTTGTCTAAATCTAAGAATTTATGTTTCTTATAATCATCACTATGATCTGTTTTCAAATGTAATAAATCATCTGGAATTTCACCAAAAGTAGTTAAATCTGCAACTCTTAAACCATCTGAATCATATTCAGGTTTTAATTTTATATCTTTGTGTTTTGTTAATAATTCTTCTTCCTCTTCAGGAGTTGCTAAATAACCGACTAACATATCATCATCTAACATTTCATAAGCACTTTCGGAATGGACGTGAGAATCTGGATCTGCAAGAATTTTAGTAATATCTTTACCTGCATAATCCATAATAAGTTCTGGACCTGCAGGATGTTCCTCTAAGAATGATGTGACATCATAAACTTTACGATTATAGAGAGTAACCCAAACTGATTTTTCAGTATTGTGAGACTCAACAGTAGATTTGGCAAATAATGGGAGAGATGACATTGCCTTTACGATTAAAGTAGAAGAAGTAGATGAAAAGAAACGAAGATATTAGAAATGTTTAAAAACTATAAAAAGGGAAGACACGGTATAATTATATACGCTTAATTACCCAACAGGCTTATAAACATCATTAATAATAACAAACAGAATCGATCTCGTTCCCTCTCTTTTAAATTAGCTGATTTTTTTCTTTTTTTTAACTTTAAAATTTTCACAGTTAATATTTATTAAGAAATGGAAAATGGAAAAATTCGTTTCTTTTTTCAGTGTGTTACGTAATGGGTGGAATTTTTTTCTATTTTCTTATGAGTGTTGATATTTTTTATTGGAATGTATCTTGTCACTTTATGGGGTTGCACCTCTGAGACCTTCTAGCACAATTCTCCATCCATGGCGCATACAACACCAATTAGCGTGTTCCCCTTCGAGGTCAATACCATCATCATCAGGGTCAGTCTCATCAAATTCAGTTAATTCCTCACTTGCTGGTATCTCAGCTCTATGTGGACATGGTGGGAGTTCCTCAACTCCATGTATGTCGCCTGGATCATCGTCTGAATCAGATGAGGTATTAAGGAGAATTCTACGTGTGCATCCCTCACATTTCAAAAGTAAAAATCTAGTCTGGTGAAATTTTTGAAATTTTAAATCCCATCCTAATAAAGCTGGTAAAATTACATCAATATTGGGGGAAATGCGCATATCTGTACTTAATGTCTCATTGCCATCTATATCAATATCATTATCAATGTTCATATCTTCATCAGTTGTGATATTTTGTAAATATTGTAATAGAAATGTTTTTTCATCCTTACTCAAAAATTGGGTATTAAAATTACGTCCAATCAATTTATGTCGATGTTTCCTTAAAATGTCCAACCTTCCTTGAAACTTAATTAACTCTCTTGACATATCCTTTGGTGACAGGTAATAATTCTCATCCTTTGGGGTTAATGGTAATAATGGTAAAAATGTACATGTTGGATAATGATCTGTTGATAACCTCGTTACATATGAATTCACAAGCGTTTCATAGACGTGTATATCATCATTCTCTTCTTCATCATCATCCAATTCATCATCTAAAAATCGATATTCAAATTGTAATTCATATTTATCGTTATTATTAGCAAAGATTTCATTATAATAATGATCATCATCGTGATGATTATTGAATAGTTTCTTAGTTGAATTTTCTCTAGCATTTTCATCATACTCCTTTGATTCTGGTAATTTAACTATTATACCTGAATGACATGATGTACAATGGAGTTCATTCTTTCTCACTGGATGACATTTCCATCCCTGTGTTGCACATAGTAATGGTGTTAATTTACTATTTTCAATGGTCCAATTGAAAACTGAAAAACTATTGATTCTTTTGATTAAATTACTTCTTGATAATGGTGATGGTATGTATCTTACTGTCGGTATTTTATTAGGTCCTCTTAGATAAACCAATTGTTTTTTATGCTTTAAACCATTATTATTAATATTATTATCATTGTTGCCATTATTAAAACCATCAAATGATGAAGATGATGATGATAATCGTCTCTTGGGGATGATGGATTTAGGTAATGAATGGAAATGTTGTAATGGTGGTTTATTACTTGGTGAGATTGAAATTTGCTGAAGAATATTCAATATTGCACTCGCTGTTGACGATACTGCCTCTTCATCTCTGTTAACATGATCATCTACCATTGTATCGTTGCTGTATGACATTTGAATGAGTGTATGTTGTAGAAACGGATCAATCAATGAAATACTGTACAATAATTTATAGAAATAATGGATTAAATTAAAACTTGATGCATCAGGATTTTTTTCATGGGTCTTTTAACAAATTCTTTTAACTTTACTGAATTTTTTTTTCTTTCTTTCTGTTTTCTATCTTTCTGTTTTCTTCTGGAGTTTACTATAATAGCAAAACATGAGTTACAAAGAAAACTTCCTTCAAGCTGCATTAGATGCTGAAGCTCTTAAGTTTGGTACTTTCACCCTTAAAAGTGGTAGAATCTCACCATATTTCTTCAACATGGGTTTATTCAATACTGCTAAAACTTTAAGTACTTTAGCTGAAGCTTATGCTCGTGCTATTATTGATTCAGGTATTGAATTTGATATCTTATTTGGTCCTGCATATAAAGGTATTCCATTAGCTGCTATTACAGTTACGAAATTATATGAAATTGGTGGTGAAAAATATTCAAATATTGGTTATTCTTTTAATAGAAAAGAAAAGAAAGATCATGGTGAAGGTGGTTCAATCGTTGGTTGTGCATTAAAAGATAAAAAAATTTTAATTATTGATGATGTTATGACTGCAGGTACTGCAATTAATGAAGCTTTTGGTATTATTTCCGCTGAAGGTGGTAATACTGTTGCTTGTATTATTGCACTTGATAGAATGGAGACTACTAAAGATTCAAATGAATGTGCAACTAAGATTGTCTCAAAGAGATATAATGTTCCTGTTCTTTCAATTGTTTCATTCGATGATATAGTTGAAGTCTTAAAGGAAAAATTAACATCTGAACAAATGAAAAGTATTATGGAATACAGAAAACAATATGTTCCTTCAAACTAATCCTTTAAATAGAGTATTTACTTTGATTAACTAATATAATATTACAATTACTATAATATAATTTATGCTTCCTTTGAAAATTTTTATTAGTATATTTCTTATTATTATAAAATTACATGAACAAATTCCCCTTATGACTAACCTCTAATTCTTTGAATTTTTTGCTTAATCTTCTTAGGTTCAATAGGTTTCTCATTTGTCTCATTTGGTGTTTTTATATATGCACCTGCAGTTTCTGGATTCTTCATTGTAAGGAAAGAATGCATAGGCACAATAGTGTTCATTCTGAAACCTTTAACTTTGGGAATTTTAGTTGGTTCCCAGTTACCTTCCATTAATTCTGGTGGACCTGGTAAATCTTTAACATTCTTTAATGTGGTTGGGTTTTTCTTTAAATATTCAGCAATAGCCATCAGTGCTTCATGTTTAGATTTTAGCATTGGATGAGTTGATTTACCTTCATATTTTATACCCAATCTTACTCTACCTGGATTACCCCAATCTTGTGGGTGTGTCTTTTCTGGTTCGAAAACTGCTGGAATTCTTAATAGTTTACATGCATCTAATATAGTCTTTGCTAATGGATTTTCAACACATTCTGATTTAGGTAATCTTCTTCCCTCCTTCGTACTTCTGTTTTTATCAAAATAACATGGGTACACTATTTGCATTGCCTTGAACTCTTTACGTTGTTCAGGTGTCATACTATCATACATTGTCATATGTGGATTTTGAGCTTTTCTCTCTGCATTTGCTTGTGCTGCCTTTTCAGTCATCCTTTTAAAATCCATATCCATACCCATACCTTTGAACATATCAGCAGCTGGGAATAATGGTGGTTCTGAATCTTGTGATCTGGTAACTTGAGGTTTAGGTTTTGCTGGTGCGACAGGTGTAACTAAATCTGGATCAAATTCAGCTAAATCCATGTCAAGATTGTCAATATCCTCCACATCTTCTATTTCCTCTAGTTTTGGCATCTTGAAGTGTATAATCTATTTGTTAGATAAGATAAACAGTAAAATATATTATAAAACTAAATCGTCGACAATATTGAAGAAATTGTACGAAATTGAGAAGTACCATTTCCAACACTTTGTGATGCGACTATCTCAAATTTCATGTAAATCTTTTTTCATGTGCATGTTTTATTTTCTTTTCATTAACTTTCTGATACAAAAATCTTTTTTATCTTTTAGTTTTCCATATATCGTACGAGTAATTCAAGATTCACATTTTGAGTGGTTTTTTGAATAGGTATAATGAACAGTTATGAAGAGCCAGATCAAGATCATTTAGAAGACAAACGGGAAAATCACCACATCACTAGAAGAACTTCAGGAAGAAAAACGAAACCAGTAGATTATACCGAATACTTTAAATATGCTAAACATATTCCTGATGATGAGTCAGATAGTATTGAGGAAAATGATGTTGACGAGATTGATAATTCAAATGAATCTGAAAATGTAACGGAAAGTGACAGTGATATTGAAATTACAGCTGTTAAACACACGAAAAGGGGTGTAAAACTTGAATCTCCTAAACATATGAAAACTGATGTACTGGGATGGAATAATAATGTTTTAGAAAATGAGAGCTTAGATTTAGAGCAGGTATATGAAAAGTATTTGTCCAATTTCAATCAAAAGTTGTTACCTTTACAGCAACATCAAAAACTGACAAATGATTTTCAACATTATTCCGATTTACTGATAGATATAAATACAGAATTTACCAAGGATTTACCATTACATTTATACACGGCACATCTTTTGTCAACCAAAAATCTCTATTTACCACCAAAAGATTTCACTTCGTGGCCATCTCCTAGTTCAAAACTGATACCACCTCGGTCATATTTAAGTACAACCGACTTTCAATCTTTGAATGTTTTACCCAGCAGAGAACTTGAAATGATAGATAACTCCAAATATGTAAATATTGATTACAGACCTAATTATGGTCCAAAATTACGTGTTCCCACCCACTCTATGTTGGAATACTGGCATCCAAAGATAAACTCTGGTGAAGAATTACGACAATGCATTGACTCTTTATATGAGAAGAGAATTAACACACAAATACAGCAATACACTGAATCTAAGAAAATCAGAAAAAATGGTAAATTGTCAAAATATACATATCAACGCAAGATTCCAGAAGATTTACAACTAGATGGTAAAATAAAGGATAAAATTGTTGACAGACTGGATGAAATTATTGATAAATTAATATCCATAAATACCGAAAAAGTTGAAAAATTTGAAAACAGTAAAAAACCTGATGTGGATCACACAATGTTTAGTATTGATTGGTTATCTGTGATGTCATCTCTTGGTACTAACGAATACAATAAAAAGCTGAAAACATTTTTATTGAAATTATTCAATTTGAAATTAGATAAAGATAAATTCAATGGACCACTACAAAACATACTGCTAAGATCGCAACAGTTTACTGAATCAAGAAAATTTAGAAATAAAGTTCTAAAAAGAGCAATCACTACAATACAAAAGAAAAATAGTAAATCTACTGGGTTCAAAGAATCCCTTAAACTATTCAAACAAAGCAAAAAACAAAGGTCAAATATACGGAATCATATGGATGATTTCATGAATCTAAGTATTGTACCCTTCAAATACGATGAATATGATTCCTAACTATACATCAAATAACTATATACCCTATTTATAGATTTCATAGACAAGCATGTAATTTTATTCTGCAATTTCTGGAAATAGTGAAATAAATATTTCATCAAGTATTGATAAAACTAAATGACAGTTTAATATTTCATTTTGTAAGCACATATACAATGTATCAGCAGCATCAGAACTAGCTGCTTGACCAAAAATTTTAGATGTGGTATCAATGATATAATCATGTAAAAGTTTATTAGCTTCTTGATTTGTATGATGTTTTTCATGTAAAGTTCTTGGTTTTTTGCTTTTACGAAAGTTTCCATCAGGCCATAAGGTAAGTTGTAAACTTGTAAGTATTGTAGAAACAGTTTCCTCATTTCTCAGTTTACCATCAATATTTGATCTTATAATCTTTTCAGCTGTGGATCCAAACACTTGTTGAAATAAAAGAACGAGAGCTTTTCCTCTAATCCAACTAGCTGAGCTATTTAAATGAAACACGGTAACTATCAAACTACAAATAGGTTTAATGAATGACATGTCTTTCATTTTCAAACTTGCTTTTTCACTTTCATTTGTTACTTGAATTGTTTGATCTGCATCTTCTTCATTATTCTCAACATCAATCTTTTCGGAAATATTATACTCCGGTGTTGATTCCCTCAAGTTGGAAAGTGATAAGAGTGGGTATAATGCTTGAGTGGAGATAAGATTATAAAGTTTTGTTCCAGAACCATCAATTTCATCATTGTTGCTATTGTCATGTGTAATGTCAAATTGCTCACTTGATAAAAATTCTCTAAATACTCTATCTGAGCATACTTTCTTACTTTGAATCAATTGTTGAATATAAAGTTCTAACTTTTTTCTTCTTTCTTCCACAATGGTACCTTGAATAAACTTGATGACAATATTCTTTTTTGGGAATTCTAACTCGGCTACTTCAGGATAACTAGATTTCAAATAATTGTGCAAATCATAAAATTGAGTGAACCTTCTGGTTACCATCCAGGTTGTTGCAGTATTCCCATTTGAGAATTTCTCTACATTAATGACATAAACTATGTAACTTTTCCCATTTTCATCTTTAGATGAAATACACTCTGGTATTGTAACAGACGAATTGGAGAATAGACTATTTTCACTATCTTGGACAATATATTGTTCTTTTCTCAATGTTTTCAATTTTATCTCTTTTTCTAAACTTAACAGTGACTTTCGTAAAATACGGGATTCAGGGATATTATTGACAACTTCTGCTTTCTTCAACAAAGTTTTTATGATTAGTTTTTGTTTTTCCAATCTTTTCAGTTCGGAATCGAGTCTTTCGATTTCACAGGATATATTTTGAACATCAAATGGTGATTTTCTATCATCATTTTCAACGCTATACTCTGATAAGCTAGAATCTGTGTCGTTATCAATTGAGATAGCTTTGGAAAAATCAAACTTGTTACTTGAATCGGTTTCTTCGTCTACTTCATTCACTTCTCGTGTATCTTCTTCATATTTTAGATCATCCTCTGCTGTTCCAAATAGATCTTTTGCAAGATCTTCACTAATTAGTCTGGAGTTTCTTTTATCTGTGAAATCATTTAGCTTTTTCACTTCCTGGGCCTTAATATTTTCATTCATAATCTCGTTAAGTGCATCTTCAACTGCTTTGACAACCTTATCACTAATTTTACCTGTAGTATTCACATCAATATAATTCTTTCCATCTTCATTATCATCATAACTAGATAAAGGATCTTGGGATAGTGACTCAATATTTTTTTGTTTAGTATCATCTGTTTTTACTGGTGAAGCTATATCCAGTACCACACCCGCAATATTTTCAGTGTTCAGATACGTTTTACTTTTCTGTTGTAGCATTTCTTCAACCATTAATTCTATCCATAAATCTGAAGCTTTAAATGCAACAAAGTCACTCTTTTTCATTCTTGCAAACTCAAAATCTTGGAGTTTCAAAATGCATTTTTTAGCACGTAAATAACCAGTCTGACTGGTACAATTCCCTTCTATATATTCATTAACTTTGTAATATAATTTGGGTGGAATTTTCATAACTGCATTATCAAAGTATTTTTCAAAAATTTGTTTGATTTCATCTGATCGATTTGGTTGTAATCCAGAAAATGAATCGTTTGCATCTCCAAATTCTTCGTCGTCTGTCTCCACAAGATCAATATCGTCTTCAATTTCGTCATCGCTGTTTTGATTAGCGTTATATCTTTTGTTCAAGTCTAAAGGATTTCTCAAACTTTCAGCAGCAATCCAAAAATCTAAAAGAGTTTTACGATCACCTCTTTGTTGCATATAGATCTGAAAATACTCCATTCTTAACGCTGATGATAAAACCTCGGTAAATGAATGGTCAATCATATCTCCTTTGATATTTTCTTCCGCTGATATCAACGGAAGAGTTGTTTGTTTTCTATCCTTCAATTTTGAAGATTGACTATTATTTAGCTTTGAATTGATCTTCTTAATGACGGAATTACAACGTTTGGAATATGAAGTAAAGGATTTAGAATCTTCGGTTAATAACTTTGGGTATACTTTAACTATTCGTTCATTTTGAAACAATATGTGATACTTAAATCTCAATAGATCATTTTCATTTTGTGACTTATCTATAGCATCCAAAATCATGGTATACTCTTGTTTAGTCGTCTTCATTGTAAGTTCTGAATCGAGAAGATTATTGTCACCTTTACTCTTTACCAAAGCAGAGCTAGATGAGTTCAGTGAATGTCTGTGTAATATATTTCGAAGTTTCTTCACGTCATTTCTTTCCTTCATTTGTTTGGAAAGAAAGTTGACTATTATTTGATTATAATAATCGCTATCTGATAACATTGAGCAGATAGGACTCAGCACAAACGATGAAACAAGCTCTCGTACAAGTATACGAGCTGGATTTGATTTGCATTCATTGTCCTCTAATAAATAAGGTAATACTTTATCGATCAATTCACTGAGATATATGTTAATATGTTCTAATGGCTCTTCGGATTTTATTTTGATTCCTTTGTGTAAATGTCCTCTATTATAATTTGAGGCTAAAAGAAATTTGTTGCCTAGTTTATTTGTATTTCCTGTTAATTTGGTATTTCTAATTATTTCGTGAGCAACTATTATCTTATCTATGTGATCATTAATCAATGGTATCAGTCTATGAACTAATAAATTCGAAATATCAAGTCCAACCGCTCTACTCTGTAAAGTCCGAAAAATAAATCTAAATTCATGTTTGATGGAAAGCAAAAATGACTTATTGCTGCTTATCTTTTTGAACCAAGATTCAACAAAATCACGTATTATTAAATCAATTATGTTGTTTACAGTATCGTTAATGACGAAATTATCTGGGTATAACTGCCTGTCTTCATTTTCATGCAATAAATTATCATTAAATGATTCAAGTTTTTCAGGCCAATTTTTGTTTCTATAAAAAGAGTATTTCTGTTTTCTTTCTTTGAGATACGCTAATTCATCAAAAGAATCTAGTTGAAAGTATGCACTTATCAAAAATATCAATAATGTGAATAAGAAAAAGATTCCGGCTAATATGAAGACTGGTTTGAACAACTTAATATAAATTGGAACAACAAAAAGTAATATTCCTATCACAATTGCAATCTTTTGTAGCATATATGTAGAAAAGATTCTTCTTATGTTATACAATGGTTTATCGTCTTCCAAAATAAACAAGAACGGTTAAATACTCTTTCGATTAAATGGGATCTATTCCAGGTTTTGATAGACCGCGTTTCAAAATTAATGTCAACCATAATAAAGTTGATCTATCACAAGTTGTATATAACTCTTTTAAAAACTACCAAAACATTTACTTTTGCAATATAGTTTCATGTTATATATAGGATGCAGTTAAAATTGTTAAAAAAAGTATACACAGAAAAAAAGTAAAAGTTAGTAAAAATAGTAAAAATAGTAAAAATAGTAAAAATAAACGTTTAATTCAAGACTCAAATGGTCTCCTCTTCTTCATTTTCTTTATTTCTTTGAATAACGGCTTTTCTGATTTTGTCACTTAAAGAATTAGCATTAACACCAGTGGATAATGAATCAGCAGTTATTGGAATATGTTCAACACTAGATGAGTTAGATGCGGTAGCCGTATCAGGCATTTGAAGTTGATCTGGGAAAATAGAAACATGGGCTAAGTTTGGTAACTTACCATTATCATTTTCTCCATCAAAATTAGAGAATCCTGAGTAGTTTGAACTTGATCTACTTAATGGTGGAAGAGAGTTTGGTCTTGATGTTGATCTTGATCTAGAACGTGATCTTGATCTGGATCTGGATTCAATTTCTTCTTTTTCAGCTTCGACTTGTTCAGACAGTTTATGAATGTGAACTTCATTGAACTTCTTAAAGACCTTAGGACCTAACTCATTAATCACTTCAGTGACTTCAATAGAGAGTTTTTTACGTTCCTCCTTTAATTCATTTAATTGTTTAGATGATGAATATAAGGACAGTAAAAGAGGATCAATAGATTTGTAAATATCCATACCAACTTCTCCCATCTTCAATGCAGAATAAGTAGTGCCGACTAAAAGACCCCATGTTCCACAGAAAATAACAAATAAACCAATAATTGAATTGCTCAATGAAGGGAATAATGAATAACGGTAGACAATATAAAGACCTAAAGTTGAATATGTGAAATAACAAACGGGTGCAAAGAATAATGCAATAAGAACTTTCCAAGAAGCTAAAACATCAGTTGCATTAATCTTAACCACAGATTTAGCAAGTGCTAATTTTTGTTTCTTTTTTGAAATGACAGAACAAACAATGAAAATAGGTGCAAATAAAATTGTACCTGGTAAACTTAAAATTGAGTAAAAAGTCAAAGAGACAATTCTGTTGACAAGTAAGTATAATGTTTTTAATTTATTATCAGTTGCAGTTTCAAGTTGATGATCTTTAATACCAAAAGTTCTTAATTTTTTATTATATGCAAGGACAGACTCTTTTAAATGTATAATTCTTGGATCATCTTTAAATTTACTGTAACCAGTTAACAGATTTCTATTCATTTCAACAACAACAGGTAGAGGTGGACGTTTAAAACGACCATAAGAGTATAATCTTCTAGCAGCTTGAATAACTTGTAAAGTTTGATAATCTGGAGCTTGAGTTGTAACAATATTCATAGCATCAGTAATTTCTTTCATTAATTTATTGACTGCCTTTCTTGAATCTTGTTTGTATTCTTCACCTCTTTCCTTAGTTAAAACGATTGGATTACCATATTCAACAACAGCTCTTGATCTAAACTTATGAGGATGGAAATAATTTAACCCACAAGGAACAATTGTAACTTCAGTATCAGGATATTTAGCAATGGTACCTAATGCCATTAATGCAACTCCGGGTTTGAATTCCATTAATTCAGGACGATCATGTGAACCACCTTCTGGTGCAATACCAATACATTTACCATCATGTAAAGCATCGAAAACTTTATCAAATAACTCATGATTATCAATTCTTGGAGCAACTGAATACTTAGTACCTTTAATAAGTGCATCAATACCTCTTTGCTTTTTCATTGAAGTTGCTAATCTAAGTTTTGTATCACTAATAATTTCACCAATTTTAACATTACCACCATTATTTGGTATACCTATTAACCCTTTACTAACACAATCTTTAGTAAAATGAGTATTTGTACCAATAATTGTAAGTTCATCCTCTGGATAATTTTCAAATTTAATAGTTCCCTCTTTTGATTGCAGTAAATCTTGAGGTCTTTCAACAGGTATAGCACCAGACCATCTACTCCAAATACCCATCCATTTACTGTAATATGATGAAGCAGCCTCAATCATAAAGATTTGTCTATTAGCCACGGTATGAGCTGCATGAATTGAAATTGCAGCATCTAAATATTGATTTGCATGGGGTGCAATGACCACCATCGTAGGACCTGTTGCTGGGAAATTAAATGACCCTCTGACAGAAACCTCTCTGAAAAAGATATCAACAATAATCTGGAGAAACCAGTCAAGCATTTCAAGCACAAGATTCGCCATCCCTACTTGTGTGTGTGTTATAATAGTTATATCAATTAAGGATGTATCAAAATAAACTGTTATTGAACCGTTGCTATAATAAATTTAACAGAGTGGATCGATAAAAAATAAATTTTAAAAAAAATCAACTTCTCCACGAAATTATTTTATTTTTCCAATTTTTCAAATTTTCTCTCTCTCTCTCTCTCTCTCTCTCTCTCTCTCTGAGGCCACACAATGTTAACACTGACAATTTCACTTTCAACCCTTTCACTGGGTCAATATTTCCTTTTATCTTATCTTTGGCTCTCTTTATTGTTCAAATATACCCTCTCACAATCAATATTATGCGTCTACGATATATAGATTGGTCACATACTTTTTGCTTGGTCATACTGTTTAATCTTTTGGGGTTTTCAGTTTCAATAGACTCACAATCTGCGCAGGTCATTGCAAACAATTTTTCCGAAGATAGTAATAGTGATATAAGGAGAAATAAAGAACTAGTTGTTAAAAATGCCTATGATTATAATATTGAAGGAACTGATGTATTGAGTAACCATCTTAATGTTGCATATCCGAATTTAAATGGTGTATCATTCAATGAACCTCATAATCTACTTGAAGATTTTCAAATTACAAATCTTATATTAACTTCGGATATAGAAGGAAATATCAATGCAGTTAATCGACGAACTGGGGAATTATTATGGTCATTGGTTGGTGGTCAACCTTTGGTGGATGTACAATCCGAAAATAAATTGAAAACTTATCCATCACCTACTCCTGTACGATCATCTTCAATTGATACATCAAGCACTGGGAAAATTTTTGAAAATAATAATATAAATCTCTATACTAGTGATGATAAAGTAACAAAGGGTGGTAGAGCTTCGACGAGGAAGAATAACTATAAAAATGAAATTACTTGGATAGTAGAACCATTTAATGATGGTGCAGTTTACCATTTTACTGGTAATGATGGACTAGAAAAATTGCCATTATCAGTTAAAGAATTTGTTCTGAATTCACCATTTTCAGTCAATGATCAGTTTGTTTATACTGGTACTAGAATGTCGGGTATTGTGAAAGTTGATGCCTATACGGGTGAAATTGTAGAGACATATGGATTGGATGATGTAGGAGTTTGTCCTGCAGATGTAGAATTTTATGAAGATATTCATGATCCAGAGAACACAAATGATAATGAAATAGAACTTAATACAATGGATCATTATTTAGAACAATCAAATAAACAAAAGAATGGATCAGTCATAACTTTAGGTAAAACTATTTATGATCTCACGATTCATTCAAAGAACAATACATCCTGGAATATAACTTATGTTCAATGGGGACCAAATAATTTACATTCGAATTTATTACCACAAAATTGCGATTCAATTGATGATATTTATATACAACCATACCATGATAATACATTATTAGCTTTAGATATTAATACCAAATCAATCAAATGGGTTTCCAATTTACCATTTGTAACTATCAACGTTTTTGATGTATTCTTAAATCCATTAAGTGAATTTAATGAATATATTATTTTACCTCATCCATTGGATAAACAAGATAACTCACCACCTAAAACAAATGAAGCCACCTATTTAGATAGAACTAAATCGGGTTCATGGTATGCAATGAGTGAAAATCACTATCCTTCACTTGTTAGAAGTGCACCATTGGCTAAATACATAACAAATGAAAGATGGAGAATGCCATCAATTTTTGCAAATGAAGATTTATTAGAAATTTCAATATCTGGTGTTCATGATAACTCATTAAAAAAAGATTCTACCGAACGTAATAAGAATAAATTGGCAAATTCAAACACAGCAGAAAATTATTTAGCTGTATATCAATCAGCTACACCTGTACCAGTTTATGGATATAATGGTGATAAAATTCAGAAAGTTCCACATTATCTCAGTAATAATATTAACAATAATGATAATTACGTGTATCAACAACATCTGCAAAATCAACAACGACTTCTAGAAGTTGAAGCAAATTCACCTACAATGACATTTAATTCATCCTCATTCACAAATATTTTATTCAGAGCATTTGAAAACGTTTTTGTTGCACTTATATGTTTGGGTTTTTTCTATATATTATCTAAACTAGGTGTTTTATCATCACTAGGAATAACCCAAAAAAATAAACAAGAAAATAATGATATCCCAACTGAAAAACTAATGAGTATCGAAACAAACACTGATGAATCAACTTCTTCAACTGATAATGAAACGATCGTTAACTCAAATACTCCAAATATAGAAGATACAATTAATATACCCCATAATAAAGATAAAAGTGAAGACACCAAAACAGGTTTGGAAAGTCCAGTAGACAATCAAAATTTAAATAGTGAACTTGATATTGATAATGAAGAACTTGGTAAAAGAAAACGTAAAAGAGGAACTCGTGGTGGTAAAAAGAATAAGAAGAAAGATTTAGAAATGACATCAACTAATAAAACCGCAAATTCTGATAGTAACTTATTGACTATGCAAAACCATACGGAAAATGAACTTAATGCTTTTTCTGATTCCACTATTGTTACGATCAACAAAAAACATGATGATGAACAGATTACTGAAATCAGTAATAATTTGGTAATTACAGATAGTATATTAGGTTTTGGATCACATGGTACTATTGTATTTAAGGGATATTTTGAAAATAGACCAGTTGCAGTCAAGAGAATGCTTCTTGAATTCTATGATGTTGCATCACTTGAGATACACTTATTACAAGAAAGTGATGATCACTCCAATGTTGTTAGATATTTCTGCTCGCAGGAAAAGAATAAATTTTTGTACATTGCTTTGGAGTTGTGTTCTGCGTCTTTAGGAGATATTATTGAAAACAAAAAAGATATTGGTGTCAAAAGTGAAGATAAAGAAGTTTTATACCAAATTTCCAATGGTGTTAATCATTTACATTCCTTGAATATTGTTCATAGAGATATTAAACCTCAAAATATTCTAGTTGCTGTTTCTAAAAGGAATTCCAAATCATCAAACAATGATGTTAGATATTTGATTTCGGATTTTGGACTTTGTAAAAAATTAGATGCAGACCAATCATCATTTAAAGGGACAACTGCTAATGCTGCTGGAACATCTGGTTGGCGTGCACCAGAATTACTTAATGATTTATCTCCGGCTTATATGAAACAAAATATTAAAAATAGAGTTAGATTAACCAAATCTGTTGACATTTTTTCCACTGGTTGTGTATTTTTCTATGTTTTAACAAAAGGTTATCATCCTTTCGGTGATAGGTACATAAGAGAAGGTAACATTATTAAAAACGAATATGATCTTTCAAGACTTAACCAACTAAAGGATTCCTATTTAATCAAAGATTTAATAAGTAGCATGATTCAAAAGAACCCAATGTTAAGACCTGATATAGGTACAGTGATGAAACATCCATTTTTTTGGAGTACAGAAAAGAAGTTGGAATTTTTACTAAAAGTTTCTGACAGGTTTGAAGTTGAAAGAAGAGATCCACCTTCACCGTTACTTTTGAAACTAGAATCCATTTCAAAGGAAGTTTTAGGTAGTGATGGTTGGTTTGTTAAATTTGATGAAAATTTTATTGATAATCTCGGTAAGTACAGAAAATACAATACCCATAAACTGATGGATTTATTAAGAGCTATTAGAAACAAATATCATCATTACCAAGACCTGCCAAAAGATCTAGCAATGGAGATAGGACAAATTCCTGACGGATTTTATTATTATTTTTTGGATAAATTTCCAAGAATGTTACTTTTGGTCTACAAGTTGGTGGAAAAAATACTCCACGATGATGAACTGCTGGTTCAGTTTTTTTAATGTTATTAATAACGTCCTATCAAGATCACTTTTAAATAAACTTTTATACTTTTTATAGATGAAATATTGAATGTCCCCTTGGATAGACTAGTGGGATGATTTAGACTATTATTGTAGAGACAAATGCATCTGTTGTGTCAGCCATGGGGGGATAGGAAAATGAAATTAATTTAATTTAATGGAGAATTCTTCTATATCTCGCTTATCAAGCATTTTTGATTTATGATTTAAAGGGATCAATTTCCCTTTAAGTTTAGCAAGTTTCTATTATAATTTACCTTTTCAAAGGCGTTAAACTACATCTTTCCATTATCCAATACATTCATTCAATTTGTAATAGATACAATGCCTATTGGACAAAAGGGTAAAGAAGAAAAACGTCTGGTTGAGGACAAAGAGAGAACTAAGTACTGGAAAAAATGGGGAACCTATGTTTCAGAAAGAACCTGGGGTGTTCCAAGAGAAGATTATACTGATGAAGGTGATGCTTGGCAATTTGATTTTGAAACTGCTAAAAGTAGAGTTTTTCGTTGGAATGAACAAGGTATGGCCGGAATTTGTGATTCACATCAATTATTTAATCTTACAATGGCGTTATGGAATGAAAATGATGAAATCTTAAAAGAAAATTTATTTGGTTTACCAGGTGGTGCTTCCGGTAAAAGTGGTAATCATGGTGAAGATGTTAAGGAATTGTATTATTATTTAGATAATACACCAACTCATTCATATGCAAAATTTCTTTACAAATATCCAATTTCAAAATTCCCTTACGATAGATTATATGAAGAAAACTCAAAAAGAACTAAACATGATACCGAGTATGAAATTACAGATACTGGTGTTTTCAACAATAACAATTATTTTGATGTTTTCTTTGAAATGGCAAAGGATGAAGATGATCCTGAAGAGTTATATTTTAGAATTACTGCCTATAATAGATCAAATGCACCAGCACCACTTCACATTATTCCACAACTATTTTTCAGAAATACTTGGGCTTGGAATGTGGAATCAGAACTGGATAAGGAAAAACCTCAATTATATCAAGAAACTGATAATGTCATTAGAATGAATCATTACAAATTAGGTGAAAGACGAATTGTTTTTGCACCATCTCCTGGTTTTGAAGGCTCAACTGAAGACATTGAACCTAAATTTTTATTCTGTGATAACGAAACAAACTTTAAAGCATTATATAATGTTGAAAATAAAACCGATTATTGTAAAGATGGTTTCCATTCTCATATTGTTGATGAGGTTGAGGATGCTGTCAATCCAGAAAAGAAAGGTACAAAAGCATGTGCATGGTATGTTTTTGATGATAATGGTGGTGTTCCTCCAGGAGATTACGTCACGATTCGTTACAAATTGACAAAAGACTTATCTGATAAGAGTTTATATCTTGATGAAGAATTACTTGATGATAATATTACATCTCGTATCAATGAAGCGGATGAATTTTATTGGAATGTTTCGCCATTACCTATTCCTCAACATTTAAGAAATGTTCAAAGACAAGCATTTGCAGGTTTATTATGGACCAAACAATTTTATCACTTCATTCATGATTATTGGTATAAAGGTGATCCAGACTCTGATTTACCTCCAACTATAGGTAGAGCTAATGAAAGAAACAAAGAATGGAAGAATTTGTACAATGAAAACATTTTATCTATGCCTGATAATTTTGAATATCCATTTTATTGTTCATGGGATACTGCATTCCATACTATTCCTTTAGCTATGATTGATCCTGAATTTGCAAAAAATCAATTAGATTTACTAACTAGAGAATGGTATATGTCACCTCAGGGACAAATTCCAGCCTATGAATGGAATTTCTCTGATACAAATCCACCTGTTCAAGCTTGGGCAGCATATAGAACTTATAAAATTGAGAAAAAGAATTGGGGTACCGCAGATAGATCATTTCTAGAAAGAGTATTCCAAAAATTATTATTGAACTTCACATGGTGGGTTAATAGAAAAGATATTAACGGAAGTGGTATTTTTGAAGGTGGATTTTTAGGTCTTGATAATATTAGTATTTTCAATAGATCTGAGCCACCAGATGGTGTTCAATTATTACAATCAGATGCATCTGGTTGGATTGCGTGGTATTCACTGACAATGATGAATATTGCACTAGAATTGGCAAAGGAAAATTCAGTTTATGAAGATGTTGCTTCCAAATTTTTTGAACATTATTTATTAATTGCTGATGCTATGACATTTTTAAACAAGAAAGAAAAGAATGCAAGACCAACTGCTGATTCTTTATGGGATGATGAAGAACAATTCTTTTATGATAAAATTCAATGGGGTGATGATAACATGAGTTCTGTGAAAGTTAGATCATTAGTTGGTTTGATTCCATTATTCGCAACTACAACTTTAGAGCCAGATGTCCTGGATAGATTCCCTTCATTCAAGAAAAGATTATTATGGCTTGTTAAGAACAAAAATTATTTATTTAAGAGACATATTGCATCAATGGATCATAAAGGTGATGGTGACAGACTGTTATTAGCGTTAGTCAATAAGGAAAGATTAACTGCAATTTTACAAAAATTATTTGATGAATCTGAATTCTTATCTGATTACGGTATTAGATCACTTTCTAAGTATCATGAAGATCATCCAGTCCATATGAATATCAATGGTGAAGATTATGGTGTCTCTTACCTTCCAGGTGAATCTGATTCTGGTATGTTTGGAGGAAATTCCAATTGGAGGGGGCCAATTTGGTTTCCAATGAATTTTTTATTAATCGAGTCATTATTAAGATTTTATTTGTATTATGGATCATCATTAAAAGTTGAAGCTCCTATTGGAAGTGGTGAATTTTTGAATTTGGGACAAGCAGCTGAAGAACTTCAACAAAGATTGATTCATATCTTTATGCCTGATAAGGATGGTTATAAAGCATACTTAGGTACACCTGTTGATAATTCTGAAAATGAAGATAGTATTGAATTAAGTGAAGAACAAGTTCAATTTAATAATTCATTAGAAATGTTAAATAAGGATGAACATTTCAAAGGTTTGATGAATTTCTATGAATATTTTGATGGTGATACCGGTAGAGGTCTGGGTGCTAAATGGCAATGTGGTTGGACTGCATTAGTTGCTAGAATGATTCAAGATGTTGGTGTTATTTGTAGAGAGCCAAACTCACCTGTTAGAAGAAAATCATTTTATGACAAGAATGAAATTCAGAGTTATGAACCAAAAGCATCACCATATCCACTTTTAAGTCGTAGAAAATCAGGTAAATCACTATTGAATTTAGCAGCGCATAAATTAGAACTTGATGATGATGAGACAGCAATCCATCAACCTCCAGGATTGAGTAGACATTCATCTGTTAAAACCATGCAATCTGAATGTTCAATGAATGAAGATTTCCTGAAGAATGTTAGGGAAGCAATGTCTAATTATCAAATTTCAGATGATGTTAATCTTAACAAGGAGGAATATGAAACCAACTAGGTTTGTGTTGTTAACTTTTTTTACTTTCCTTTTCTTTACTGAACTTTACTTATTAATTTTTTTAACTAATAGTTTATTCATAATCATAATCATAAAATCAAATATATTCGAGAAAAAGGAATGGGTAATCATATTTAAGACTTAATTAGTGGAGTAAAAACGGATACCGAATAGGTTTTAAAAAGCTAACAAAAAATAGTGAAAGATGTGTGTATATAGCAGAGTAAATTAATGTAATATCAGCCTGCAATTTTGCTGTAGATAACAAGGAAGATTAATAGAACTAAAACAATAATTATACCATAAGTTATCAGTTTATTAGTTGCTAATCTTCTTGTCATTGTTTTCAAAGTTTTCAATGATCTATCGACATAAGTATCAGCTTCACTTAATGTATCTCTTGCATTTAAAATTTGATCTCGTTGAGATCTTAAATTATTTAAAATTGAACTACCAACAGATTCAGATTCGATTGCAGTTCTGGTTGCTTCATTTAATCTTTGAGACGAACGTTCAATTGAGGCATTTGTATTTAATAATTTTTGCCTTTGATTAAAACCGTCATCGGTTTCTGATGAATTATTACCATTAAATAATTGACGTCTATCCTTATCATCCATTAAATTTTTCAAATTTTTCTTTAATTTGTCTAAATCACTACGATATGTACGTAATTTTGAATTATACATTGCTCTTTCGTGAGTTGCAATTTGTTGAATCTCTAAACTCATTGAATCAACTAAATCATGACAATCATCAATTAATGATTCAATTGCCTTCATAAGGTCAACTCTGCGAGTAACATTTTCTAGTCCGTATACTTCATCAAGTTTTGATTGTGCATCGGTATAAGCCAGATTGAAGTCGGTTTCATAATTTTCAAATAAATCAGACATGTTGATGGTTGATTTTAACAAATAAAAAAGAAAGAATCAAAATAAATTAAATACTAAATTTACTAGAATCATCATGTTGTGAATGATTGACGAGGTTCTTTTTCACGATTTTCAGATACTGATTTATCTCTAAGTAATTATTAAGGTTTACATTGTATTACCTAGATATCATACATCCATATTAGTATAATAAATGTGTGTTACCGGTGAATTGACTACTTATGGAAGTGTATGATACAGTCATAATTATGATAATCGGTGATAAAAGGACATAAAGGGTAGTTCTTTGTGAAGACAGCGAGTTAAAGAGCGTTTATTAATAATAAATTGAAGGAAACGCTTGAAAAATCCGAGAGCGGAGAGTATTATATTGGATTTTGAAATAATTTATTGAATAAGTTACAGATTTTTCATTCTTTTCATCTTTTTTATATCGGTAACAGGGAATTATGTTCAGGACTATAGCTAGGATTGGAACGAGGTCTTTACAAAGAAATACTTTGTTATTTCAACAAAGAACTTTTAGTGTCTCTCCAATAACTTTTCATGGTCATTTGAAAAAACCAAATCCTGGTGAAGAACTTCATATAACTTTCATAACAAAAGAAGGTGATCAAAAAACTTTTGAAGTAGCTGAAGGTGATAATATATTGGATATCGCACAAGCTAATCATTTAGATATGGAAGGTGCGTGTGGTGGTTCATGTGCTTGTTCAACTTGTCATATTATTGTTGATCCTGAATATTATGATAAAATACCTGAACCTGATGATGATGAAAATGATATGTTAGATTTAGCATTTGGTTTAACTGAAACTTCAAGATTAGGTTGTCAAGTTGTTATGTCTAAAGAACTTGATGGTATTAGAGTTGCATTACCTGTGCTAACTCGTAATTTCATGAATAAGGATATGAATTAAAATAAGAGGAAGATTGTATTAATAAGAGAAATAGAAGAAGAAGAAGTATTTAAAAATATCCTTATCCAACCACCATTTCAATAATCAATAAATCATGTAAAATATCATAACTATATAGAAAAATTAAGCTTAATATTGTCTAAACTGAGGAATGATTATGAAGTGGCATTAATTTTATGTAAGTCTTGTTCAAAGTTATATATGCTATACCTTTAAAATATATTTTAAATAGTGTAACAAAAAATTATATTTATATTTATACAATATACAATTTTATAATGATATAGTTGGAAAGAATATTGTTTGTAGGAGCTTATATAAGTTTACTCATCATTTTAAGGATTCGATCTGATTGTTCAATTCGGTAAGTTCATTCTTCTTAGACTGTAAAAATATTTCTAACTGAGTCACTTGTGATTGAATAGCTTCAATATTATTAATTACTGAATTCAAACTGCTTCCTCCACCATCTCTTTGAGATGCTTGTTTGACTTGTTCTTCCTTATATTTCAATAATTGTTCAAATTCATATTTAATCAAATCCAGTTTATTATCTTTCCCCTTCTTATTCTTTTCATCTTCAGCTTTTTTCAGAAGTTTTTCAAGATCTTCTAATTCTCTTCTTAATTTAACTTCCTCCCAGTCAGTTCCTTCTGTTTCAGTGAAATCTGTTCCACTAGAGACTAAAGTATTGGAATTTGAACCTAATTTATTTAAATAATCAGATGCAAATGATTGTTTAGCTTCAGGTACTTTACTTTGTTCAGGTATATTTATATCAGTTTGATGAGAGGATGAATCGTATTCAGGTATTTCTTTAGAAAATGTTGCTCTTAATGATGGTGGAATTGATCTGGGGACTCTTTTACCATTTGATCTTTGGTTTAAAATATGTAAAAATACCAGACATTGATCTTTATCAATAGTTTTAAATTGTTTTGGGTTAACTATATTCCATGCATATGTTATATCTGTTACTGGAACTTTTGGTAAACTCTTATATAACCCATCTAGTGAATTATAAGTTATTCTACCATATGTATCACATGATGCATTATAAACATCTTCATATGATGTTTTATCAGTTGGTGATATATACCAATCAAAATCAGAACTTAAAGTATATTCATCATCTGTATCACTTTCACCACCTACATTATTTACCCTAGAGGAAACTGCGTTATCTGCTTCAATTAGATGACGTTTTGAACCTGGAATTAACCAATCTGGTAATTTAGTTGGTACACTTGATGTATTACCATTCACTAAATCAAAGATTAATCTCATTGCAATACAAAATTCTTCAAAATCTAATTTACCATCAACATCTATATCAGCTAAATCCCAAATCTTTGTTAACTTATCTTGTTCAAGCCTGGAATTTTTGAAAACAGGGGCTAATTTTTCACCTGTTAATTTCTTATCATCAGGTTTCAAACCTCTAAATATTTCCCAGTACTTCTTTATCTCCCATTGTTCTAACTTCGGCATGTTTTAAATATGTAGAGTTGGAATTGTCGTTGATACAATGACAAAACAACTACCCAAAAGGTAATTATACTTCAAGTATACCTGTGTGCATCACTTCACACATTTTGTAATTGTTGCGAGGTTCCCACTATTGAAATTTCAACTTTATCAAAGAAAAGCAACTTCGCTTTTCAAACTTATTCACTAATTGATTGATGAGTCTAAATAGAATATAATATATATTATACTGGAATAGTCTACTGGTGCTGATAATTTACACTGGATAACTATACAGTACTTTAACTGAGTGATTGAAGCTCAGTACAGGGGGGAAGTAAAAGAAAGTAAAAATCAATGTAAGCATGTAAAAAAGCAAAAATAAATGATCCCTAGCAGGATCGAACTGCTGATCTTGGCGTTATTAGCACCACGCCTTAACCAACTGGGCCAAGGGATCCTTTGTTAGGTTTGTAAAAAAACACTTATTTTTCAAATTGTATTTTGGCTTACGTAATCCATAATTGGTTTTTTATGTTATTTATTGTTTTTAAATAAGAGAATGGTTTCACAGTAGTTATAAAAAACATCTAACTGATTTTACAAAATATAAAAGTATATTCTACTTAGTAAGAAGAGTTCATAGTAAATATTTTAAAAACATAAATTTTGTTCGGGTTATTTTTTAAAAAAAGATAAAATTTTAGAAAAAAAGTTTAGTTACTATTCAACAAAATTAGCAAATGCTATACTTGATTGAACTTACTGTAAAGCTCTTCAGTAGAATAATATAAAATTCTCAAAGTACATTAAAAAAGTCTCTATAAATTTTAGATAATTAACCCCAACAAAATTCTACTAATTTATCCATTCTAACATTTTTATTTGCCATTTTAACTAACCATGGGTGCTCAAGCATTTGTCTAGGAGATGGACGTTGTCTACCTTCTTTTGTAAGACAAACTTTGATAAAGTCTTTAAATCCTTTTGACCATTTAATACCTTCCTCAGGCTCATCTTCTAGTATTGGCTCAAATTCAAGAATCATTATTAATAATTCCAATGGACTTATTTGTAAGTCTGGTGAACTTTCTCTAACAAATGGGAATTCACCCAATGCTCCCTCAAGCACTGTTAATCCAACTGACCATACATCACAACTAATGGTATATGGTTCATTCTTAATTCTTTCAGGAGCCATATAGAATGATGTACCAATATAAGTAGAAGCTAAAGAATTCACAACATCACCCGAAACACCAAAATCACATAATTTAACATCACCATTAGAGTGTAATAAAATATTTTGAGGTTTGATATCTCTATGCATGACTTTACTTTCATTTAAATATGCTAAACCTTTTAATACACTACTTGCAATTTTCCCAAGAGGTTTTTCACTTAATCTCCCATCACGTTCTTTGAATGCCTTATATATAGCATCCAATGATCTACCACCCATATATTCCATACAAATATGAATTGAAGAACTTGATTCATCTAAAAATGTACCATAATATTTCACAATATATTGAGAATTAAATTTTCTATTATAGTTTAGTTCTCTTACCATTTGTTTTTGAAATTCGGGGGAAGGATCAGTAGTGATAATTTTCAATGCAAATATTGAAGGATTTTTAGTTAAAGTTTGACATTTTTTGACAGAACCACCATTACCTTCACCTAGAATATCAACAGTTTGGATTAATTGTTTCTCATGTAAGACTTTCCAATCAGTTTCTGTTAAATCATCAATATCTTTGTTCAACAACACCCTCATACTCTCATCATAAGCTTCATTTTCATTTTCATTGTTATCATTATTTTTGATGCTTTCGTCAGTTGGGGTATTATTATTGTAAGAATCTGACAAATTACACACTACGTCATCATTTTCATCAAGTTTCAAAGTATTGTTAAATGATGAAATCAAACTGGAAGTTTTGGCAGATAACGGATTATCATCATTAAGAGTTGAAAATGAGGAAGTAGTCAACGTAGTAGCTGCACTGGGGAGACTATTACCTACTTCAGCTGTTAAAATATTCAGATTTGGATTGGAATTAGTTGATAACATAGGAACGACAATGCTATTTTGAGAGTTCTCAGATAAATTCAAAGATAATGATTCATGTTGCTGTGTAGATTTATTCTTGAATTGTTTAGGCATTGGTGGTAGTTTTGGCAAGTTTGTAGTGTTAAAGATATTAAGTGATGGTGCCGGCTGTTCCATAGGAATGTTCATATTCAATTTGGGTGCAGGTTTCTTTCTCTCTCCTCTAGAGAAACGTAATCTCGGAAGGTTGTTACTTGTATTAATAGAGCCATCTTTGGCATGTATATCTGATCCAGCAGCCATGTGTATTTCTTTCAAAATGTAGATCAAAAATAGAAGACACTTAAAATAGAATAATCAACCCTTTGAATTGTAATGAAAATTAAAATAGTCTTTTGAAGGATTTCTTATACAACCGCTTAATGCTTGCTTCAATTAACCTCCCTTTTCTTTCATTTACTTTAGTACAATACAACAACCACCATGTCCAACTTTGACCCTAACTTATTGCCATACTTTAATCCTCAAGTGGAACGCCGGGTCTGTTTGATAACAGGTGGTAATAGTGGATTGGGGTATTACACTGTTTTACATCTCTATCTTCATGGTTACGATGTTTATCTCGCTGGACGAAACAAACAGAGAGTTTTACATGCAATCGATTCATTAAACAAAGAAGCTGTTGTACGTAGATCTAAATATTCTCAATCTCAATTAGAGAAACGATTTTTAGGAACTTTACATTATATTCAAATAGATTTGTTATCTTTAAATTCAGTTGAGGAAGCCGCCAGTGAGTTTAAAAAACGTGAAAAGGTACTTCATTTACTTATTCTTAATGCTGGTATAATGGCAACACCTTATAATAAAACTGCTGATGGATTTGAAATTCAATTACAGACTAGTTATATATCTCATTTCTTATTAACTGATAGATTATATGATTTAATGTCATCTACGAAAGTAGATGATCATTTGAAGTTGAATAAGGATGATTCCAAGATTTATAATACTACAGTGGTAAATGAATCAGGAGTACAGGTGAATGATCCAAGAATAGTGTTTTTATCTTCAATTGGTCATTGGTTTGTCCCTTTCCATTTCAACTTAAATTCTCAGTTTAATTATTACCCAAATATTATTTTTACTTTATTCAGATACGGAATGGCCAAGTGTGCAGGTATTCAATTTGTTAAAACTATGGCAATTCGTCACCCATCTGTTTTATCAGTTGCTGTTCATCCTGGAATTGTTTTGAATACAAACTTATTCAGTCATTTGACTCATTTACCATTATTTGGAACTTTGTTTTGGATCTTCTTTCAAATATTTGATTGGGTTTTTGGTGTAAGCAATGAAGAAGGGTGTTATTCCTCTGTGAAAGCATCACTAAGTGATGAATTTGATAAATCTGTAAGCAATGGGAATTATTATGTCACATTTGGTGTTGAAGCTAACCCAAGTCCGATAGCCTCTAACAAAGATTATGGTGATGAAAGTTGGGCATGGACCGTTAAACAACTTGAGGAGAGAGGTCATAAGGTTTCCAATCTATAGAGGTTCTTGATTTGCATTTTTGGAGTATGTATCATAATTATATAATAGCTTTTTTTCAGTCATTGCTTTATTTAGAATAGCACGAATAGATAATGCCATTAGATAACAAAATTTAAAAACAAATTTATAAAGAGAGATAGTTAAACAATTGTTTATATGTTTTTAATAATAACAGCTGGTTGTCCTGGAACTGCATTATCAATAGACTTGATCTTTTGAGGAATTTCAACATCTTCTTCAGTTAAAATATCTTTACCAGTAGTTGAACCATTTGCAAATGAGACAATTTTAACCTCAGTAACATTAATCGCAGTTGGAGATTTTTTAATTGAATTAATTGCTTGTCTAACAACATCAATTTCATCAAATAATAATTCTCTGTTGAAAACTTCAACAGCCTTTTCAGTTAATAATTGTTTCTTTAATTCATTGATAAATGGCATAGCACGCTTCATATCCTTACCATCAATTTGGTCCTTGACAAATTTCATATCATCTAACTTACCTTCTTCATGTAATTTCTTAGAAATGTCAACGTATTTTTGTTGCCATTCTGGGAATGATGAACTAATAAAAATAGTAATTGAACAATCCTTTTCCTTATCAACATCAACATTACCACCCTTTTTCTTCTTTAATGCTAAACCTTCAGATTCTCTAATACTTCTTTGTAAGTTTCTGATGTAAGTTAAAGCTGCAGTTAATTCATTTGAGACAGCAGCTTCTGGTATTGGCCATCTAGCTTCATTGATTGAAGTTTTCTTTTCAAGAATTTCTCTATAAACATAGTCACAGAAATGTGGAGCAATTGGTGAAAGTAAAATAACTTGAGTTTCAATATACTTGAAAACTAAATCTCTATGTAAACCTAAACCAGTTGAAATTGAGATATCTCTATAGAAATCTCTTGAATACTGATAATCAAATAAACCTGTCTTCAATGCTGCCTTATAATAAGTGATATCATAATTCTTATAAGTTTCTTCAATAAGTTTGTTCATTTCGTTATCAAAAGCTCTATCAAAGAAATTGAAAGGACCAGTTCTTAATTGATCTTTAGTCTTTTTCATTTCTTCAAACCATTCCTTTAAGTTGAAAAGTCTTAAAATAGCTGCATTAGCATTGGTTTCATCAAAGTTAGCATCTTCAACAGTATCACCTGCATCAGCAAGTGCAATTCTACTTGCATCAGCACCGAATTTATCAACTAATTGTTCTAAAGTGTAGAAGTTACCAGTAGATTTGGACATCTTAGCATTATTTAATAATAAATGACCATTACATCTAATACCTGCAGGCCAAAAAGTTTTCTTGAATAATGCAACATGACAGTAAATGTAGAAAGTTAAATGATTTGGAATTAAATCTTTACCAGAAATTGATTGATCCATTGGATAGAAATATTCAAATTCTCTTCTTAATAAGTTTAATTTATCAGTTGGAATCTTTATGTTATCTAATGAATCACCTCTACAGAAGATATAATCAAAAGTTTCATCAGTTAAATCTTCGGCTTTAATACCTAATGGACCAACAGTTTGACCATTGAAATCAGAATGAAGTAAATGACAAATAGTATAGAATGATTGATAAACAGTTGAGTCTGATAATGATTCAACAAGATATTTTTCATCCCAAGGAATTTTAGTACCTAAACCATAAGTTCTTGAAAGAGCCCAATTCTTTAACCAATTAAAAACACCTTCAAATGCATTATTAGTTTCATTATGGAAAGTTTTCATTTGACCTAAACATTCTAATGCTTGTTCTTTCCAATTTTCCTCACCATAATCTAAATACCATTGATCTTCTAATGAAACAATACATGAATCACCAGATCTTGAAATAACAGCACTTTCTGGTTCATTGTAAATAATTGCATCACCCGAATCAACTAAATCTTGTTTAACCTTTGGTTTTGCAACTTCAACCGCTTCACCTTTATATTTACCAACAATTAAAGTACCATTATAGAAACCTTCTTTATAGGCCAATTCCTTTGCAGCTGCTAATTGATTAACATCCTTTGGAGAGTTAATCTTCATATCTTTAACTAAGAATTCAGCACATTTATCACCATATTTAACAGTGTTAACAATTGCAACAGGTTCTTCAATAACCCAATCTTTTTCAATTTTGTAATATTCTGGTTTATTGAATAAATCTCTAGTATTAACATAATCATCTGGTGAATCAGAAGGAACACAGGTGACAACACCAGTACCCTTGTTTTCTAAAATAGTTTCCATTGGTAAGACTCTTAAAGTTTCATGAACAGCTAATGGAGCATGAATCTTTGAACCAACTAATAATTCACCATTAATTTTAATTTCTGAATCGAAATCACCTCTAATTGGGGTTAAATCTTGGTAACACATATTCTTGAAAGCTCTTTCAGTACAAACATAATAATCATTATCTGAAACTTTGAAAATACCATAGTTGATCTTTGGAGAAACAAAACAACAAGTTTGACCGTACATAGTTTCTGGTCTTAAAGTTGCAGCAACTAAGAAGATATTTTTATTTTCAAAATCAAAATTTTCAGCCTTGAAATACTCGACTGCCTTTGAATTAAATTCAGTGATTTTAATTTTGATACCAGTATATTCTTGTGGTAAAACAGCTTCACCAGATTGTCTATCATGATCCATACAAGGTTGACCATCTTTAATAGAATAAATAGTATATCTTTTACCGAATTTAATTTTACCTAATTCTCTTAGTCTATTCATTTGCCATCTAACGAAAGCATCATAATACGGATTCATATCAGTTGTAATCATAGATCTTCTCCAATCAACTCTACCACCTAAAGATTTAACATGTTTTTCAACTAAAGGAGGGAAGAAATCCAACCAATAATAAGGATCTTGGAATTTAGCAATTTCTTCAGTTGGAATACCTAATTGTTGCATAATTTGGAATTGATATTTTGCATTACCAGTTTTTTGAGCAACTTTTGCCTTTGTAGCAGTAAATTTAGTTGGATCAGTTTTAGCCTTTGGATCTTTTTCATTAGATTCTGATTCAGTTTCATTATTTGAAGGTAATTTTGAGAAATCTTCACCAAATAATTCAACTTCTCTCTTTAATTTATCAGCAGCAGCACAAATTGGCATACCAGTACAATGGAAACCTAAAGCAAATAAAGCTTTCTTATTTCTTAATCTTTCAAAACCTACACCAAAATCAACTTTTGAGTAAGTGAAAACGTGACCAGCATGTAAGACACCATTCATATATGGATATGCCATTGAAGCAAAAAATTTAGGATGTTCAGAATGTAATTCCTCCCATGAAGTACCATATGGAACGACATCATTAGTTGGAGCATCAACTTCATAAGGTTTTTCATTTTCCCAAATTTTTTGATATTTTTTTTCAATATCAATCAGAGTATCTCTACGAGCGGTATTTTCCATAACGACAGCCTTTTGGCCCTCAGAAACGGCAGTTGCAGCAGCACTCATTGTGGATGTTGAATTTGAGAAGATAAATTTCAAGATAAAAGAATATAAACTATAAATCAAACAGTAAATTGATATAAAATCTGGGTAAAAAGTTGGAAGTTGAAAAATTATGAGTCTTCTTTTTTCTCGGAAATTTGACTTCCCTCTCGGAAATTTAGTGATTAAAATAAAATAAATGAAAAAAAAAAATCTGAAATTTCCGAAACATTCCACGTCCCTTTATTTATTTATTTATTTACTTTATTTAAATAAGGTAATGCCATTATTGTTTCTTAGTTCTTGGTTTCTTTTGATTGTAATTGTATTTCTTTTCTTGTTTTACCTTTATTTCTTTTTTTATTTTATTTAATTTAATTTATATCTTATTCTAGTATATATACTTATACACTATGTCACAAGTCACTGATAATACCCCACTGAAAATAGATTTTAGTACTGATTCAATAGCAGCTATTCAAGCTTCACTTACTTTGAAAAAGCCCCTTATGTTATATATTGAACCTGAAATTGAAACTGAAAATTTAGATAATATTGTTAATGAATGGATTGATAAAATACTTACAAATAATGAATTTGTCTCTAATGATACCAAAAAATCTATTCTGACTCATTTCTTAAGATTGAAGATAACTAAGAACTCACAAGACTTCAATAACTTAGTATCTATTATCCCCGCATTCCACAGTATCTTAACTCCGTGTATTTTGTTTATATTTGCAGGTCAAGTTATTGATCATATACCTCAAGATCTTGATCCAAAGGATGTTGATACTAAGATTAATGAGCTAATCAATAAACTTTCAACTTCTAATCTAATCAATACTTCAAATATTGTCAATAATGATACATCTAATTTAACTCCGAACATTCCGAATATTAATCAATCTATCAATCAATCGGACATATCGTATAATAATCCTAACGTTGTCACAATTCCAACTCCTATTCCAACTAATAATAGAGTACCGAAAAAACCAACAACTAAATCAGAATTTAAAACTTTAAAGGAGGAAGCAGCAGAAGTTGCCGCTCAAAAATATAGAGAAAATTTAATTAAACAACAAAATCAAGCAAAGAAAGATCGTGAAAGAATTTTACAACTTATGGAACAAGATAGAAGAGAATTAGAGAATAGGAAGTTAGAGAGGATTATATCACCAAATCTTGATAGTGATACTAAAATTCATGAAAATTTACATAATGCTAAAATCCAAAATTCTGAAATTTATACAATTCAAATCAAATTATTTGATGGTACAACTATTCGACATCAATTCAAGAGTAATACTAAATTATTAAATGTACGTGAATACATTTTAAAAGAATACCCTGATTATAATACAACCCCATTTTATTTTTTCAAAAATATTGATCGTACAACATTAGGTGAAGCTGATGAGAATAAACCCTTAACATACCTTAACTTAAATATGTGCACATTAATTCTCAAACCTTTGGAACATAATGAAACTTTTAAAGTATCAGTTGCCCATAATAACGGTACATTTAATTGGTTAAAGAAGAAAATAAATTCATATTGGTGGCCAAAGGAGGAAATTCATCAAATTGATACAAATCATTCAACTCATCATGATAAAGTTGAATCAGATAGTGATTGTGATACTGCTTATCATACACCAATTTTATCATCAACACCATCATCATCTTCCATACGTCCAATTGTAAGTAGTTTTAATTTATATGGATCTCAAGGTCTTATACCTTCAACAACTAATAGTTCTGATCATATTAATACAATTGATGTTGAAAATGATGAAAATAAGGATAAATTAGCTGAATCAACAAATACTGATCATAATACTTACATAGTTAAAGACATTGATGATGTTTCCATTCATAATGGTAATAGTATTTCACTGCATTTTCCTGATGATGATAAATAAATGTTTATTTATATAAAATGTATGTAAAAGGTTTTATTTTACTTGTTTTTGTAAAGTACATATTATTTGAAATATACATAAAGTTAATTTAGTTAATTATTTAAGAGGGGGGTATTTATTTATTTATTTTTATTGAGGTTTAGGTTTGAGTTTGGTTTTCATCATTAACATTAAAGTTGTAGGTGAATAAATTTGGATCAGCAAATTCTTCAAAAATTAAAGAGTAAATATCATTTAATAATTCTTCTTTATTATTATTACCATCAATTTCATTTTTTGTCGGCATTTCAAGTGATGGATCAATTGGACCCGGTGATGGTAATTCACTATTCAACAATTTATTTTGAATACTAGTAATATAACTATCAGTTAATGTCATTGGTTTTGAATCAGATGGTGTATTTAAGATTGATGTACTATTTGATGTATCATTTGAATTAGAATTTATATCAGTAATATTAATATTATCCAGTTTCATTGAAAAATTATCAACTTTACTATCAAACTTAATTAAATTATCAGCATTATTATTTTCCTGTTTAATATTAATTGTTGATAAATCATTATTATCATTTTGAGTGATATTATCACTAGATTTTGAATTAAAACCTTTGGAAAAATTATTTTTAACAGGTGGAAATAATGAATTATATTGTTTTCTCTTCGATGAACTAAAATCAAATACTAAATCTCTATTACTAAAACTTAAACGTTTTTGACCAATTAAAGATTGTGAATCATTAATTTCATCCATTTCATCAACATCATCTAATTCATCAATATCGTCTTCTTGGATAATTTGATTTCTATCACCAAAACTATATCTTTTATTACCAAGTATAACATCATTATTAACTGAACAATTAATAATTTCATTATCATTATCATTTTCATCATCATTTATAATAACTTCATTGTCAATATTTAAATTAGCATTATGACGTAATAAAATTCCATCAATTAAATTGATTAATTTTGTACAAGTGGAATTTGATGAACTTAAAATACGTAATGCCTTCTTACCCTTGATAATATCAGTCCACCATTCATTATTATGTTTTGATTTTGGATTTGAACATTGACATGCTAAAGGAATTAAAATTGCTTGAAATAAGAAATAAGTTGTATACCAACTCGAAAATGAATTTAATTTATTAAAAGGATAATTAAGATATTCCATTATATTATCAATTGTCTTTGATGCAGCATTAAGACAAACTCTTCTTGCATTTTTAGAATCTTCAGATAATGTTGCTTCCTTTGTTGAAGTTTTAGAAGTTTTACCAGTTGAAATAAGTACAATTTTTTGCCAAATATAAGGACGGAAAATTAAAATTTGTAAATTTGAAATTCTCCAACTTAATCTTGAACGAGATAATAAAAACCATGATGGTGTTTTTGAAAAATCATTATTAAAATATTTTTTAACAATTTCATCAATTGGAATTGAACAATTTAAATAATCAGGTAAATTTTCATTAAATTTTTGAAGTTTTAAATCCATTGAATGACATTCAGCTAATGAAGGTCTATTTTTTGAAATAATCTTTATATAGAATGGATCAGTTAAAATACTTAATTTTGCTTGTTCAATTAAAGCTGAATAAATTGTTGGTAATCCATTATCAGGTAATTTTGGATTTTTACTTAATGTATAATGACTTAAGAATGAAGCATCATTTAATAAACTATTAATTTCTTCATCATTTAAATTTGAAGGTAATTTAACATCAATTATATCTGGTATTGGTATATGAGATGGTCTACCAAAAGTAATTGCAGCACCTGCATCAAAAATATAAAGACACCACCAAATTCTACATTTTGACTCTTGATCATTAATGAAAGCCTTTAATTCATTGACATTTTTCTTTGTTGAATCCTTTAATTCAATTTCCTTATATAAACCTAATGAAACTGCCATTGAAACAGCTAAACCTAGATAATTCCAACCAGTATTTGGTTTATTTCTTTTTTGAACATAATTACTTAATAAAATAAGTGAAATAACATAATCAATATTACCAAGTTCGAAAACATGAGATAAATTTAATTTTGCTAATTTATAATAATGTAAATCATAATTTGTTGAATCACCATACATACACCAGCAACCCAAAGCTGTAATTGTATAATAAAGACACCACCAAGAAGGATTATTTGGATTTAGTAAATTTTTATTTAAATTTTCTAAAAATGATGATTTATTAAGTAATGGATATGAGGTATGATAAATATCAAAATAACTTTTAATGAAATTTAATTGAATTTTTCTATCATTTAATTCTAATGGTTTAAAAGTTTGAATTGATGAATTACTATGATGTAAACTATGATGAGGAGTATGATGAGTAGCAAAATTTTTTTGATTTTGTTGTAATTGATTTAAATTTAAATTTGAATAAGAATTTGAATTTGAATGTAAATTTGATTGTGATTGTAAATTTAATTGAGAATGAGAACGAGAATTATAATTATCATTAACTTCATCAGCTTTCATTATACGTAAGAAAGTTGTACTTGAACCAGCACCGAGGAAACCAGATTTTGATGCAGGGTTCGCACCCATACCATCAAGGGAAGTGAAAGAAGTTATGTGGGGTATAGAGTGGGAGTGGGATGAATTAAGTGATTGAATATTAAGTAAAGAATGTGAATGAGTGTAAGTTAATTTTGGTGAAGAGAAAGGTGAAATAAGTGGAGTTTCATTATTTGATTGGTTATCAAATTCTGCCCATTCAAATACCGATCTATCCGATTTATCAGTTAAATAACGTTCAGGTAATTTTGGTTGAGATTTAAGTGAACTTGAAATATTTAATGTATGAGCAGATAATTTATCAGCAACTGTTGCTCTTAAATTAGCAAGTGAAGTAGATGATTTTAAAGGGAGTAGAGAAATTGATGTAGAAGAAGAAGAATTTGAAGTTGAATTTGAGTTTGAAGAAGAAGAAGAAGATGTTGAACCTGATCTATTAATTTTATTTGAATTATTATTATTATTTTTAGGTAAAGTAGATGAAACTTCAATAATTTCATTTAAGGACATGTTTGGTAATAAATTTTGTAAAACATTTTCAAGTTGAGCTAATTTTTCTTCAACTTTTGTAAGATGAGAACGAGTTAGAGGTGATCTAACAGTTTTTGGAGAATAAACGCAATTCCAATTATGATCAATACATTTTGTACAACGAGGTAAATCTTTTGAACATTTTAATTTCCGTTTACGGCATGAATCACAGGCCTGTTCAATTTGAACGTTTGACATTGTGTATGATAAAGGAAGGAGAGAAAATAAAGATAAAATACAATTACTACTATATAAAGATAAAAGGTATAATAAAAGACATTAAAATAGCAATATATAAACTAAAGTAAATTAAAATAAATATTAATTCTAAATCCAATTTATAAAAAAAGTACCATATCGATATGTCCTGAAATATGACTTATATTTAAATAATTAAATATGAGAATATGAAAAATAAGTGAAAGTGCGAAATTCAATATAAAAATAAAATTTAAAGTGAGGAGATACTAGATCATCGGAAAAACCATGTCATTTTTAAATGATCCGATAATTCCATTTTCTATTATTATTATAATTTTACAGCCCCACACGTTATTTATTATGTATTATATAGTTTTTCCAGGTTGTTCTTCTATTTTTAAATAATTATTGTTATAATATTTAATTAAAAGTATCGTTATTATATCGTTATTATATCGTTATTATACCGTTATTTATAGAATTGTAACATGTTTGTAAAAAATTCATTTCCCGTTTGTTGTTTCAATTTTTTTTAACAATAATTATATTTATCATTACATCATATACCGTATCTTATTTCTAATCCCCTCACAGTATTTTCATTCTCTTCATTATCAATATTTCTATAAAAATTAACAATCCAACTAACAATACCCATTAAACGACTGAAAATTTTATTAAATCTAACTTTTTTATAAACTAATGTTAAATTTAACATTAATTCATTAATATATCCAATAATTTCAATTATTGATCTAATCTTCTCACTTTTTAATACATTTAACCATTCCTTATATTTACCACCAGGTATTTTAACAATTCTACTCTCAATTTTAACAAGTTTAATTAATTTATTTATTTTGGAAACTTTTAGTATAAATTTCTTTAAATATATTAATATCATTATGATGTAAATTTTAGCTGCTTGTTTGAATCCATAACTAATTATTTTTAAATATGAATTATTCTTAGTTATTCGTTCAATCCCTGGGAATATTGCTTGAATTATTGCATAATTATCAACAATTGATAATACACTCTCCATTCTATCTAATATATTATCCTCAATTTTTTCATATCCACTTTTATCATATATTTTACCCTCTATTGTCTTCATTTGTTATATGATTGTGCAAGGAAATAGTAACCTTATTATATATACAACAACTTCCTCTCCTCCTCCTCCTCTTCGATTCTTCTTCCTCTCTATTCACAATGTAAAACTTATCTGTTTCTAGTCGCGCTTAAATAATCACGGTACAGAACATAAATAATATCATTGACATAATATTAGCATAACATAAAGAAAATTTTCTTTCAGTATAAATAGCTCACTATCCGCACTTTTGAAAGTGGCAAATTTTAACTTCTTTTCTTCTTTTCTATTAAGACAAGAGAAAATTAAAATGTTAGAAAACATTGAAGATTACGAAAATACATTAAATGAATTAAGTACATTAAAACCACCTGGAGTTTCAGGTTCAAGAATTAAAAATTTAAAAGAGTATTTTTTATCTCATAAAGATGAACAAATTAATTTAGTAAGTTTATTAATTAATAGTTGTAAGAATATACCCGTATCTAATAAACTTGGTGTATTATATGTTATTGACGCAACTACAAGAGGTTTAATTGATGAAATTGGTAATGTAGATGATGCTTCTTCAAATCCTTCAATTATTAAAATTCAAGAAAATATTGAAGATTTATTAAATATTTCTATACCTAATGCAAATGAAGATGTTCAAGATAGAATTTGTAAATTAATTGAAATTTGGATTAATTCCTCAACTTTTGATAAATCAATTTTATTGAATATCAAGGATAAATACTTTAAATCTCATACTCCTCCTGGTACACCTCCAAAGAAAAATATTGAACCAATTAATTCATCTTCATCATCAAATTCAAATTCAAATTCAAAATCAAATGATCCATCATCTGTTTTACAAGCTTTAGCAAGTTTAGCTAAAAGCTCCCCTTCTCCAAATACTAATAATAGTACTAGTAATAATAATAACAATACTAATACTAATAATTCTATTAATACTACTAATAGTACTAATCCTACTACTGTAACTTCACCACCTTCATCTTCAACAAATACTGATTCTGCTAACTCTTCAAATCCAAATGCAATTTTCCAACTTTTACAAAATATGAATAAAATGACAAATAAAAATGATAAATCAGTTACTTCATCATCTGATAGAGATAGAACTGATAGACCAAGAATGAAAGATAGAGAAAGAGATAGAGATAGATCACCAGCTCGTAATAATAATACCAATAATAATTTTAATAGTAATGAAATTGATCCACCAACTCATGATGGTGAAAGAAATATACCTTCAAATCCTCATTATAGAATGAAAAAATCATTTATCGATCCAAGTATTCCACAAGGTTGTATTAATGTTTTTTCAAGAACTATTTTCATTGGTGGTGTTCCAAGTAGTATGGATGAATATCAATTAGTTGATACTCTTAAACCATATGCAGAAGTTCAAAGTGTTGTAATTAATACATCAAGAAGACATGCATTTGTTAAAGTTTATTCAAGAGCTGAAGCTGATAAAGTAATTCAAGCATTTTCAGTTTCTCATCCTTCAGGTTTAAGAGCTCGATGGGGGGTTGGTTTTGGTCCAAGAGATTGTTGTAATTATCAAACAGGTATTTCAACAATTCCAATTCAAAGATTAACAGATGCTGATAAAAAATGGATTATTAGTGCAGAATGGGGTGGATCAACAAATGAATTACCACTACAATCTGGTTTATTTGTTGAAGAACCTGATATTGAAGTTGGTCACGGAGTTTCATCAAAATCAATTTCAAGAAAAATGCCAACAAATTCATCACATAATGGTCCAAAATCAGATAATCAACAAAGAAACAATAATAATTACAATAACCATAATAATAATAATAACCATAATAATAATAGATATAATAATAATTCTAATCCAAATAATATGCCAATTAATTATGGTGGTTATAATAATAACAATAATAATGGTTTACCACAACCTCCACAAAATTATCAAAATATGCCATACCAACAACAACAACAACCACCATATCAACAACCATCTAATAATCAATTTGGATATCAACAACCACCAATGTCACAACCACCATCATCAGGTGGCATGGCACCAAATATGATGGGATCACCAAATAGTATGCCAATGTCATTTAATCAAGTACCAGGTCAACCACCAATGGATCAAGCTGCAATGATGCAAGCGATGATGCAAGCGATGACTCAAATGCAAGGACAAAATCAAGGACAAGGACAGCCAGATATGAATAATATGTTACAAGTAATGGCAAATATGATGCAGCAACAAGGTCAACAACCACCTCGTTAAAGATGAAGTTGAGGATGAAGTTATTGAATTGAAGTAATTTATAGTTAAACTAGTAATCTAACAGTATTGTACGTAATAATAATTTGATTTGTAAATCATCGATATAGAAGCTATCTCTTTAGTAGTAGTGTCTCTATATTATCATCATAATTAATATCTCCACACTGCGCCGCATAAAGTTTTTTACACTCTCACACTGCGCCGCAATTTTTGCTATTTTTTAAATAGTAGTAGTAATAAGTCTAAATTAGCTGTATAGTAGGTGGGAAATTACATGAAAATTGTATATCTTAATATTAACAACAAGTCTTCCTTTTACTAATCTTTAACTAAGCACAATGGGTAAAGGTCCAAGTATATTTAGCTTTGACGCGTTTGCTAAGACCATTGATGATCGAAAGATTAAAACAAGTACAGGTGGTATAATTACAATTGTTTGTATAATTACAACAATTATTCTTCTATTTAATGAATATCAAGATTATAATAGAATTGTTTTACGTCCTGAATTAGTTGTTGATAGGGATAGGGATCAAAAATTACAAATTAATTTAGATATTTCATTTCCTGAAATGCCATGTGATTTATTAAGTTTAGATGTAATGGATTTAACAGGTGAAATTGAATTTGATTTATTAAAGAATGGTTTTACAAAGATAAGACTTGGTGGTAATTATAGAAATGAAGAAATTGAAGAGATTAAATTTGATGCGAATGAAATTATTGATGAAACTAATATTGGTACATTAGATGATGGGTTTTGTGGTGAATGTTATGGATCATTAAATCAACAAAATAATAATGAAAAACCAAATAATGAGAAAATTTGTTGTAATTCATGTAATAGTGTTAAAGTTGCGTATGCTAAGGCAGGTTGGAAATTTTTCGATGGTAAAGATATTAAACAATGTGAACAAGAAGGTTATGTTGACAAAATCAATGAAAGATTAAATGAAGGTTGTAGAGTTAAAGGTAGCGCAGAAATTAATAGAATTGGTGGTAATTTACATTTTGCACCAGGTGCATCATTATTGATTAATGGTAGACATGTTCATGATATGTCTTTATTTGATAAACATACAGATAAATTTTCATTCAAACATATTATTAATCATTTTTCATTTGGTGAAGATTCACATGAATTACAACAAAAATTTGAGAATGATAAACATGATCATAGAACTAGTCATCCGTTAGATAATGTTCATGCAGATGCAGGTAATAAATATGAAATGTATACTTATTATCTTAAAGTTGTTAATACAAGATTTGAATATATTAATAGCGAGGTTATTGAAACTAATGAATTTTCTGCAACTAAACATAATCGTCCATTAAGAGGTGGTAGAGATGAAGTTGATAAGAATACAATTCATGCTAGAGGTGGATTGCCTGGTACTTTCTTCTATTTTGATATTAGTCCACTTAAAATTATAAATAGAGAAGATTACAATCGTTCATTTAGTGCATTCATTTTAAGTTTATGTTCTGCAGTTGCAGGTATTCTTACAGTTGGATCACTCCTGGACAGAACCATTTGGTCAGCACGTAGATTCATCAAGGATAAGAAGAGTACTTGATACTAAGTGTATATTTAACGTGTATAAAATGTAGTATTTTCGTGTTAAATTTAATTAACTAAAATTCCGAAAATAAAATTGCGAGAGGGAGGACTACGTATTAATAAAAATTCCTTTCCTTCGCGTAGTGGAAAAGCTGTTTTTTATAGCATCAAATTAATGAAATATCAAAGAAAAAAAATAATATGTTGATTTTATTATTTATAACTTTTCTAGAATCTAATTATTGATATTTTGCTTTTTTGTAACAATCAATATGTCATCATTTATGGCCCCGATTAGAGGAGTTAGTTTTAGTTCTAATAACTCAACACCACAGGGAAATTCATCATCTATTTCCATGTCTAGTGAAATTCATCGTCAACAAAGTACACCATCCATTAAACGTATGGACACGGTATCAACAACAAATTCAAATCTAACATGTGATGATTCATTATATTATATATCACTGCGTTTAATGAATTCACTAGCTAAAGTTCCTGGGATGTTACCATATATCGAATTAGCATATAATGAAGCAGATACAGCTGCAGAGAAACAAGCTATGGCTATAAGTTCAAGTATAAGTTCAAGTTCATCAAATACACCAATATCAGATTCATCTAATTCTTCAGATATGTTATTAAACAATGGTAGTTCATTATCAGTAAGTAATAGATCAAGTACAACTACTAATTCTAATCCAAGTTCAGGTTCCTTACATACATATTTATCAAAATGGAATGAATCTATGTATACATTTGCAACGGGACTGTTACCAGCTCAAATATCTTATGATCCTGTAACACCACTTTCTAAATTACTTAAACAAGGTGCACCATTATGTTTATTATTTAATGCATTGAAACCCGAAAATGCTATTGAAGTTGTCTCATCTGATAATTTGAAAATTTGCAAAACAAGTGTTTATAATTTTGTAACTGCATGTCAATTACATCTCAATACTAAAAATGATGAACTGTTTACAATATCACAGGTATTCTCAGATAGTACAACAAATTTACTTGAAGTTATACATTCAATTAATTTTATTTTAAGTTTAGAGCCTTCATTTATTTCAGAACCAATACCTGATCAGATAGTTATAACTGATTCAAGATCAAAAATTGTTAAAGAATTAATTCAAACTGAAAGAAAATTTGTACAAGATTTAGAAACATTGGTAAATTATAGAGATGATTTAGTTAAAGCTAATTGTATATTAAATGAAGATATTAATATGTTATTCCCAAATTTAAATGAAATTATAGATTTTCAAAGAAAATTTTTAATAGGTTTAGAATGTAATGCAATTGTACCTCATAAATATCAAAGAATAGGATCAGCATTTATTCATGCAGGAGTTGAAAGTTTCAAAATCTATGAAAATTGGTCATTATTTCAAAGTTTTGCAAATGATTTAATTCAAAGAGAGGCAAATAAATTAAGAAATGTATCAAATATAATTAAAGATCCTTATGAATTACAAAATTTTTACTTAATTAAACCAATACAGAGATTGCTTAAATATCCCTTACTTTTATCACAATTATTAAAAGAAACTGATCAATCATGGCCAAATTATAATGAATTACATCAAGCTTATTTAATTTCAAAGGAAGTTGCATTTACAATAAATGAATCAAAACGTAGATCAGAAAATTTAGTACATTTAAATCAATTAAATGAACGTGTATCTGACTGGAAAGGATATAATACAAAAAATATAGGTGATTTACTTCACTTAAATGTTGTTACAGTTAAAGATCTGCTAACTGATGGTCATTCAAATGAAAAGGAAGTTCATTGTTATCTTTTTGAAAAAGTTATTTATTTTTTCAAAGAATCATCATCAACAAAGAATAAACTACTTGGATCAAAGAAGAATCCATCAATATTTCAAAATAGTTCTCATAATAATTCAAGCAATAATAGTTTCATGTCAAGTAATAGTGATTTCAATAATAATAATAATAGCAATAACCAATCCAGTTTAACATTGAACGGGATTGTTTACATCAGTAGGATATGTAAAATAACTGCATCAGATAACTCACTATATTTCCCAGGTACCCCAGGTCATTATCTTACACTGAGATGGAAAGGGAATAAAGATACTGGAGGATGTATTATGAAATTTAAATCTGAGGAATCTCTGAAACAATGGCATAAAACAATTAAACAATTATCAATAGATTTATCAAATGCTTATGAAGATACAATATTTTCTAATCATCATAATAGTAAGAGTATAAGTAGTTTATCAAGTTCAACAAGTCTCTTAACTTCAAGTGATAATAGATCAAGTAGTACAACAACTTCAACAAATAATAGAAATTCAGATAAATTAAGAACATCATCAGATTCTAGTACATTTATGAAAAAATTAAGATCTACTAGTAGTTCAAGTTTTACTAATTTATCAAATGTAAATTATCCACCACTTCCAACAGAGAAAACATTAAGATCATTATCAATATCGAGTGTGAATAATTCATTTATAAGTCCCAAAATACATAAAAAATCACCATCAAACAGTTCATCAAGTATATTAAATGATGATTTAAAATCTAATTTTTCTAATCTTACATTAAAGCAACCAAGTTCAACAATGAGTCATGAAAATTCTACAATGATAAAACTGATATTCAATGAAAATCAATCATCAATCAATTTATCTGTAAATTCTGATATAAGTTATGAAACTTTAATATCATTACTGATTGATAAAATGAATATTAATATGAATAGTGATCAAAAATATACTTTTGAAAATATATCAATTAAATTTAAGGATGAAGATGGTGATTATATTAGATTTAGAGGTGAAGATGATTGGATAATTGCAAAGGAAATGCTTGAAGAAATGGAATCTGATTATCAAATTCTAGAATTATGTGTTTCCATGGTATAGTATAATGATATCACAGATCAAACACAATGTATAACTCTTTTTATAGACAAATTATATACGAACATTAAAAACTGGTAAAAATAGTATTGGAGAAGTAACTCAACGACGGAGTAAATAAGCGGGAAAATAAATAAGTCCCGGAGTTTCTATTGAATACTAAAAAAATAACACAATACCATAATACTATTATATCTCTAACTGACCAGTAATTTCAATCAAAATTGTAATCACCCTGTACTGAAAACGTGAAAAACCGTTAGCTGCGCACAAGATCGGAGGAAAATTTCAATTTTTCAATATTGACAGTCGGGAATCATTGAAAAAATTAATTTAATATTACAAATTGTGACTCTTTCCAATGGCATGAGTGTCTATTTTTGTTAGAAGTTTATATTTGAAATGTTGAATCATTTACATTCTTTTATTTACTACTAAATAGATAACGTGTATACTCAGTGAATCAGTATAGAGAATGTTATCTTCTGCTCAAAGAAAGAGTTCAGTACGCATTTTACGCAATGTTAGTCGATATAATGTTTTGAAAAACCTTATCAGACCAGGTATAAGATTATCAACATTCATTCCAAGAACTTCCACATCAGTCACTGCAATAAGATCTTTCTCATCATCTAAAAGAATACTACAAAGTATTGAAACTGCACGTTCCGAATTAGATGATGATGAACTTGAAATGTTGAATGAGGAAAGAGTTGTTGATACAGTTGACGTATGTATCGTTGGTGGTGGTCCAGCTGGTTTAGCTACTGCTATTAGATTAAAGCAAATTGATAATGAAAAGGATGATGGTGAACTTAGAGTTGTTTTACTTGAAAAAGGTGGTAGTATTGGGTCACATATTTTATCAGGTGCAGTTTTAGAACCAAGAGCATTAAATGAATTATTCCCTAATGAAGATGGAATCCCATTACCTAAAGAAATTGTAACATTAGTAACTGAAGATCATATGAAATTTTTATTTAAGGATGGCATCGAAATAGATTTACCTGAACCTCCACAAATGAAAAATGCTGGTAAAAATTATATTGCAAGTTTATCAGAAGTTACTAAATGGATGGCTGAAAAGGCTGAAGAATTAGGTGTTGAAATTTACCCAAATACTTCAATTAGTGAATTAGTTTTTGATCAAGAAGGTGCAGTTAAAGGTGTTGCAACCAGAGATAGTGGATTACAAAGAAATGGATCAATTAGTGAAAATTTTGAAAAAGGTATGGAATTTCATGCTAGAATGACAGTTTTAGCTGAAGGTTGTCATGGTTCATTGAGTAAACAAGCTATCAATAAATATGATTTAAGAAATGGTGTTAACCCTCAAACTTATGGTTTAGGTATTAAAGAAGTTTGGCAAGTTGATCCAGCTAAATGGAAGGAAGGTTATGTTTCACATACTATGGGTTATCCATTAAGTGATGGCGTCTATGGTGGTGGATGGATGTATCATTTTGGTGATGGATTAGTTAGTGTTGGTATGGTTATTGGATTAGATTATAAAAATCCTTGGATTAGTCCATATCAAGAATTTCAACGTATGAAATTACATCCATTTTATAAAAATGTTTTAACAGGTGGTAAATGTATTTCATATGGTGCAAGAGCACTAAATGAAGGTGGTTGGCAATCTGTTCCTCAATTACATTTCCCTGGTGGTGTTTTAGTTGGTGCAAGTGCAGGTTTTATGAATGTTCCAAAAATTAAAGGTTCTCATACTGCAATTAAGAGTGGTATGTTAGCTGCAGAATCAATGTTTGATAAAGTTGTTAAACTAAGGGAGCAACAAGAATCTGAAATGTTAGCAGCTAATGAAGGTAAAGAAGAAAAAGATGAAGATGAAGAGGATGAGGAAGAAGAAGATGATGGTTTACCTTTACCTGAATGGAAGGCAATTGATTTGCCAGAATATCAAACTGCATATAAAAATTCATGGATATATGATGAACTTTATGAAGTTCGTAATGTTAGACCATCATTTGATTCCAAACTAGGTATACTTGGTGGGTTAGCAGTTTCAGGTATGGTTACATTATTAACCAAGGGTAAAGAACCATTTACACTTGAATTTAATCATAAAGATTCTGATTGTGTTGAAGATGCAAGTAAATATGAAAAAATTGAATACCCGAAACCTGATGGTGTTATAACATTCGACTTAATGACAAGTGTTAGTAGAACTGGTACATTCCATCGTGAAGGTGAACGTTGCCATTTACGTGTTCCTGATATGGATTTACAAAAACATAAAGAAATTTCATGGTCAAAATATAAAGGTATTGAACAAAGATTTTGTCCAGCTGGTGTCTATGAATATGTTCCAAAAACTGATGCTAAAGAGGAAAATGATGTTGAATTTAAGATTAATTCACAAAATTGTATTCATTGTAAAACATGTGATATTAAGGTACCTTCACAAGATATTAACTGGACAGTTCCTGAGGGTGGTGATGGTCCAAAATACCAAATGACCTAAAATTAACAAATTAACATTATTATTCATAAATTTCAAAAATAGATAATTTTTTATTAATTAGAAAAGAAAGTTTTATATCCTTTATACTTGTACAGTTAACTAAAAAACATTAATAAACAAAAGTAAAATAGGGTAAGAATTATAAATTACCAGTAAACATTTGACTTAAATCAGATATATTCATTAAAATATTTGAATCAAGACCTTTGAACTCATTACCATATAAGAGGTTGAATCCATCTAATTGCAAAGCTGGTTTATTTGCAGCTTTTTCATCATTAAATTCATTATCATCATCGTCATCCATCATATTAATATCCTCATTAAAAGATGGTTTTGATGTCAATGTATCTTTATGAGATCTAGTATACACTAAACCACACATTTCAAAATATTGTAAATTTGGTAAATAACTTAATGATGTGTTTAGTTGATGTTTGATCAAATGATCAAATAAATACCCATTCTTATTATAGTTGTTTAATCTTAAAAATCTTGATGACGGATTTATAATGGTATTGCTATTAACTGAATAATTACAATCTTTTTGAACCAAATCAATTTCTTGTCCAATAATCAATAATGTTGAAACTTTAATTGTTTCTTCAAATAATATAGAATTTGTAGTGGATGTTAATGATAGTTTTTCAAGAATTGAATTGCAAATAGTACATAAGCAATTATTCAAAAAGTTTAAATGTGGAAATAATTGAATTGCATCCTCTAACGTAGGAATGATATTACCAATTAAATTTTCTGATGGTTGATGAACATTTATTCTAACATCATATAATGAATTTAGATTATTTGCAATTGGACTACCTAAAACCATTAAAAGGTTAGAGAAACTTAAACCATCAATATTCAAATCTAGGTTAATTTGTAATAAGTGTCGGAAAGATTCACAAAACTTTAACAACATCATTGATCTTAAATGATTTTTATCAATATCTTCACTAACTAAATCATATTTAATCAATAATTTATTAATATGAAATCCATGATGTTGAACAATAGTTGATAATTTATCCAATGATTTAACTAATGTTAGGACTTTACCATCATCTTGTATTAAAATTGAGAGATTAGTTAAATTTTCGAAGATGATATGTTTTCCAATCAGTGATAATACAGCTGATGATGATGTATTAGTTAATGATAAAGTCAAAGTATGTAAATTTGTTAAAGCTATTCCCATTTTCCTTAAAATAGCAAAAAATCCAACAATTCGTCGATAAACAATTTCATAATTTTCATTTGAATTAACTAAAAAGTGTAATTGTGATAAATGTTTAATCATATGTGGGAATTTTGTTATCAATTTAAAAATTACAATATCTTCATTTTTACCCAAGTTTCCCTTAAAGTATAAATTTTTGATATTTTGATGATTGAAAAATTCTATTGAACCTTTATTAAAATCTAAGAAATCACAAAAGTTATAATCAACTATAATTGTATTTAAATTTTGAGCATTTTCGTAAGTTAATGGTAAAATTTTGATATTTTCAGGGAAATGATATTTTTTCAAATTTTGGAAAATTGGGAAGTATTCAGATGTACGCCACCTCGGTAGATCAAATATTTGAATATTATCAAGTTTCTCTAAATATAAGTAAACAATAAAATTTGAATAATTGAAACCTAATTTTGAAGGAACTGAAATTGATTGAATAAATTTTTCAATATTAGAATTTGTTAGTAAAGTTATCGAGTTATTTGTGAAGTGATCGTTTCTTTGAGCAAATGATAACTCTTCGTTGTCTCCATTTGTAGTAGAATATGATATAGGTTCATAAATAATAGTATGATATAATGATGGTATAATTGAATAAAAAATATAATGATTAGTAAACGAAAAGTTTTTCTTTGAATTAATATCTAAATGATTTGTAATAATTTGTAGTACATTCTCTGGGAAATCTGTTATATTTATCATGATATTCCAAAAAGAGCTTTTGGTATTTATGATATTATAAAGTAAATTATTATATTATATGCAAGTTCTATATAATTTTAATTATTATATGGATTTTAATTGTTGAACACGTTGATTAATTGTTGAGTGAGAACCTACCAAAAGAAATATCCCTAATGCAAATGAGAAAACGAAGCTGTTGTGATAAGTTAACTTGGGAAAAGAAGATAAAGAAGATAAAGAGACTTATCAGTACAGATCTTAGAGAGTGTTCATTCATGTAAATGGACATTTACCGCGGTGTGAAAAGTTGAAGTTTTGAAGGTTTTATTTTGACTTGACTCTTGTTAATGATGGGTATTGAGTTAACATATTGGTATAGTAGATAGAGTATATAGTAGATAATATGTACAAGAGTAAGAGTAGAATAACAATACGTAAATTATACAATAAGTTCCTTGGAGGAAGGAACATTTTCAAATCCAAATAATTTACCTGCATTGACAACTTGATCATCATATGCATCTTCCAAATTTTGAACTTTAATTGATGAGATTGCAGATACTGTAAATGTATATGTTTTATTAAGCCAAAATAATATATCTGTAACTATTTTAATAGTTAAGGTAACATATTTTCTAGTTAAATAATTATGCCATGAATCAATTTCACCAGTTTCAATTAAAAATTGTTCAACACTTTTATTTGCTTCATCAACCAGTATATTTAATCTATTAACTGGTGCACCAAAATTTCTATTTAATCCTTGAACAATTCTCATTGATCTCATAACAAATACTAAACATAATGGGAACTTATCAGTATTTTGGAAAAAATCTTTCATTTTATCCTTTAAAACAACTTGTTTCTCAAAATATGTCATATTTTTCATTTTCTCTATATGAGCTTTCATTGTTGGACTATTTTTATCACCCATACCAGCTAATGTCATAATCATTTCATCAGCTTCCATACCCCATGATGTTAAAACATCTTTAGTTTTTTCATAATTTTTTTCCATACTAAATTTCCAAAATTCACTATATTGTCTTTTGAATTTTGGTGTAAAATGTTCATATAATCCATGATCTAAAATAACTAATTGTTGAATCTCTTTTTCCTTTGTAAAATATTTAGTTAAAGGATTTGTATTTTCAACCTTAATTTTACGTACCATTAAATTACCTGGATGTAAATCACAATGAACAACCCCCCAAGTGAAAACTTGTCTTGCATAAATTTTAGTAATTTGTAACATAATTTTATGTAAATTAAAACCATAATTTGATAATTCTTCATATTTACCAATTAATTCAGCATCCATCCATTCACTTATAAGAATTTTCTTTGAAGATATATTACCATAATATTTTGGTATGTAATATTCATTTGACTTTTTAAATTCTAAATCATTATTAATTAAATTTGAAACCATTACAGCATTTTGATATTCTAATTTAAAATTTAATTCCTCTCTCATTTTTTCACAAACATAATCAATTGTTTTATCTAATGGCATTTCAAACAACCAACCATAAAATTTCATTACAGCTCTATAAGTAAATAAATCAGATTCTAATTGTCTTGAAACTGAATTTTTTTGAATTTTAACTGCAACTTTATCACCATTTTTAAGTATTGCTTTATGAACTTGAGCAATTGAAGCTGAAGCAATTGGTAATTCATCAATTTCATTGAAAATTTCATTACGATAATTTTCACCTAATTCTTTCTTTAAAGTCATATCACAAGTTGTCCAAGATTCAACTGGTGCCTTATCAAATAATAATTTAAATTTATCTTGATAATGTTTTGGGAACATAACACCTTGAACTGCAATCATTTGACCCATTTTAATATATAAACCTTTATTTTCAAGAATTAAATTATATAATCTTTCAGCATTACGTTCATGTAATAAATCAACATCATAATCTTCATTAAAATGTAATTTATAATCAATAGATAATTTTAATAAAGTTGAAATTGAATTATAATTTCTTTGAATTAATCCGTGACCTAAATATGTATCACCAAGATAAATTAATGTTGTTGTACCTAGGAAACCTATAACCATCTTCTTCCAAAACTTCATCTTAACACCAGTGTTATTATCTTTACCATTCTTGTTACCATTACTATTAGCAAATGATAATGTTTTACCCTGTGGAATATCATGTACAGCCTCTTGCCCTAATTTCTTAGATGATGATGGTCTATTTGATAATCTTACTGGTATCTTTGCAGCATTCACCTTACTTGCAAAATGTCTGTAGTTCCCCATACGAGAGATCCCACTCCAAGAGGATGAGTGTATGCACCTTAATACCATTCCTGTTGTTATATAAATATAGAAAGAAGTAGCTGTTCTTAGATATTAATATACTTTAAATCCTTAATAACTCCGTTATAATAATAATAGAAATAAGATTACGTAACTTTTTATATTTTAATGAAAATTTTTTTGTTATGTTACCTTATTTATTATTATTATTAAAGTACTAGATTAATCCACAGTTTGATTATATTCGATTTATATTTTTTGGTTCTTTTCCTTTTGATCTCTTGTTTATCTACAGCATCCATTGCATTTTCTATTTACTCACTCTTAGTGATATATTCTTTCAATCAGAAACTACAGTAAGATATTATTAATATTGGAAAATTTTTGAGGTAATTAAATTAATATCTCTCAGAATACAGAATAATTTGATTAAAATAATTTTAAATTGAAATATAAATTCATATATATATATAAAGAACTCCATACTACACACAAATAAACCATTTACATACTCATAAATAATAAATGAAACAATGAAGGAAAGTCCCAGAAAAAATCCTACAATGTCAGGGAAATCTAATAAATCAATAGCTAAGAAAGGTCCCTATAATAGAAAATCTATTAAAAATACTACTAATAATAATAATTCAAATCGTCGATTTAGTATATTAAGTAATTCCTCAATATCAACTGATAATTCATATTCTGATGATAGTGATTCTTCATCTATGAATGATCATTATTTAGCAAATAAGAGATTAAATACTAATAATGATAATAATAATAATAATAATAATAATAATAATCAATTTAATAATTATTACGAAGATGAAGATGAAGGTGATGAAGATGAGGAAGAAGATTATTCATCTTCATCTGATGATGAAAATATTGATTTTGTTCAATTAACTAAACAGAGAAGAGTTAAAGCAATGAAAGCTGTTAAAAGTTTAAAACAACAAATTAATGAAAACTCTTCAATCTCACCTGATCGTTCATCTCAATTATTTGAACAAGAGGTACCTGAATTAGATGATGATTTAGTTGATGCAGTTATTGAAAATGAGGAAAGAAATATGAATTTTGATGAAATTAATTCAACTAATACAAATACTCCAAATGCTACAAATAATAATTTAAATAGTAGTAATAATTTACATGATTATTCAGATGCTGATTTGAATGATGATTTGGAAAATATGGATTTTGATTTTGCATTTGATGATGATGACAATAATGTTGATTCTAGCAAAAAAAAGAAAAATAAAGACGATAAAAATAAAAACATTAATAATAATAACACTAGTAATAATACCAACAATAATAAAACGGATTCTAAAAATGTTTTGGATAAACTTAGAGATGAAGATATTGGAGAATTGGTACAAACTTCTAATCCAATAATAAATAAAACTAAATCATCAGAACTTATGAATAAAAAAATTGATATCGATGTTCCAAAATTAGATGAAAAGGAAATTAATTCAGATGCTGATTATGAATTTGATAATAATGATTTAATTCAAACTTTAATGAAAGATAATGATGATTTAGAACTTCATAATTTAGATAATAGTGATGATGATTTTGATTATCTGATTGCTAATCAACATAATATTAATCATGATATAATTAGTAAATCAAGTAATAAAGAAATTTTAATGGATGGTTTAGATAATGATGATTCAGAATATTTAATGAAAGAAGAAACTCAAGCTATATTGGATGATTTTGAAAGAGATCCAAAATTACAAGATTCTTTTAAAAATAGAAGGAGTAGTATGTATATTCAACAATCTTTCAATAATAGTAGTATTGATAATAATAATAATGAAGATTTAGATGATTTAGATTTAGATTTATTAAATAATTTTGAACAATTTTTACCAAAGCAACAATCAATGAGAAGAAGATCTTCAATTTTAAATCAAACTCTATTGTCGTCATCTGATGATGAATTTGATATGAATATGAATATGAATATTAATCATAATAGACCAAGAAAATCTTATAAAAAATCATTTTCAAAATCTTCTAAATATGCAAGTGGGAATCATCATGCGAAAAACATTAAACATATGTTAGGAATAACTAATTCAGATTCAAATTTCACATCAAAATTTAGTTCTAATGCAATTGCTGATAGTGATGATGATACTAAATTATTAGAATATATTTTTGAAGATTCAGAATCAGAGAATGGACCAACACCATCACAACAAGTTGATGGTGATGAAACTGATGAAGATGTTAATTTACCTAAAAAATCAAATAAAAATATTGGTAGTAAACATGCAAAGGAAATTTTATCATCAAGTAAAGATCAATTCCGTGCTCCAAAACTTGGTACTTTTATTACTAAAAAACCTTATAGTATCATTGATGGTGTTACAACTAGATTCTTACATCCTTTAAATAATATTAAATCATCAATGTTACAAAGAGCTGCTTCAATAACTAATCAAAATCATCCTTCAATAACTAATAATACCAACTCCAATAACAATTCAAATAGTAATTATAATATTGCACTTGATGAACTTCTTAATATTAGTGAATTTGATGAAGATACAAGTGCTGATCAAATGGAAGCAATGAATGGATTTTTCACTGATAAACGTTTCCCACTTACAGCATTTAGAAATAAAGGTTTAAATTCAAATACAATGAATTCATCTGAATTAATTGTTAATAGTAGAAGATTTTCATTTACTGATAAGAATAGTAAAAAGAAAAACTATAAATCATCTAAATCAAAGATAAGATCAAATAAATCATTGAAAGCCAAAAATCAACACTTACAACAATCACAATCACAAACATTACAACAATTACATCAATTACAACAATCACCACAGCAATCTCAATCCTTAACAAATTTACTGATACCCAAATCACCAGATTCTAATAACTTAAATGAAAATGACAGTATGATTTTTGATTCAAATAATATTGATGAAGTTTTATTTATTGAAGTTGAATCATTAACTGATGCAAATTTTATAAATTCAAATAATGATTTTGAAATAACTGCACCACAAAATTTTACAGCTGATAGGAAACGTAAATCAATTAGTAGAGCTTCAAAGGCAAGATTTAGAAGAGCTAGTATCGCTGAAGCTCATGCTGAAGGTTTAAGGCAGACCAAAAATGGTTTATTTGATGAAAATGTTATAGATGATGTTGAAGCATTATTAATAGATATGGGTGATGCAGATGATTTTAAACTTCTTTTCGGAAATCCAGTATAGTTAGATTTTTTTCATTTCAATATCTGGATACTATTATTATTATTACTTACTTCAATTTATCTTCAATTTGGTTATTTGCTTTTTGTCTTTTGTCTTCCAGTACCCATTCTTATCCGTTATTTCTTTCCGTTACCATTTTCCTGTATACTAACTTTGCTTTATAAATATAATGTATATTGAGTTTTTATAAATTGAGTTTACCATGCTTTTTACAATTATTTACCCACTGAAATTACTTTTTATAAGGTATGATTAACGAAAAAAATTATAAAGAAGACTTAATTTACAAATTTTAGGTAATATTATTATTCATGTTTGTTTATAAACCTAAAAAAAGATAGTAAATTATTTTAATGCATCTTCAGGTAATATGAAATTAGTTAATTTAGAACTTAATTCAAGTTGTTGTTGAATACATGATGATAAATATTCAATAAGTAAAGTATCATTAATATGAGTATCTAATTTCAATTTTAAATCATTTATTTCATTATCTGAAAGTTTAAACTTAAGAGCTGATAATAAAACTTGACCAACTTTTTCATCACCTTTAATTTCACCATTTGCTGCCTTTGAACAATATTCTGACAATATTTGAATTAAGTTGGAAATATTTTTTAACTCAGTTTCAAGTTGTTGTAATTCACTATTTGGGGTAATTGATGTTGTAAGATTTTCATTATTTACAGCTTTATTGATATATTTAAGTGAAGTTGATTCACTCTTTGATTGAACAATTTCATTTTCAATACCAACAAATGCAAATGCACCTGTTTTATCTAATCCAAGACTATGAGCAATTGATGATGAAGCAGGTAAACCAACTGGACCTGAGATATATGTTTTAAGAATTGGTGTAATAATTTTATTATTTTCATTTCTATATTTTAAAGTTAATAAAATTTGTGAATTTGATGGTGAGAATTTAGAATAAAATTCATGTAATAAACCTGTATACATATCTAATTTATCAATAGTTGAGAACCAACCAACAACCTGAAGTTCAGGATTACTTCTTTTGTATAATTGATATGTTGAAAAATGATGAGACTCTTCAAAAATTAATTCACCATCTTCTTCCTTATGTGGCACAATATATGCATTTTTAATAGTAACATTACCATCGTCTGAACAAGTACCTAATAAAGTACCAATTAATCGTGTTGTACTTGATTCTTCAGCAGCTGAATTATCAAAATATATTGTTTCAATAATTTCTACAGCTGCACTTGTATCAATGGAAACTTTCAATGGTGATACAATTCTAGTTGAAGAATAGTTTGGTTTATTAATATGAAGAGCAGGAGATGCCATAGTTAATTTGATTGTATAATGATATATTTATTCCCAAAAGTTTACCCTATATTTCAAGATCTACAGTGTCAATATAGAAGTAAAGATACTGAAAAATTCATGAAAAAAATTCTTTTGTAAAAAATGTCAAATTTTAGAGCGGGTAACATAAAAATCATTAAAAAGTCGCGACTATTGGTTTTTCTTATTTTTTTAGGATAGCAGAACATGATAATCATCATCATTAAACTACTGAACTTGTTCTGTTTCCTGAGGGGATTGACAATGTTATCCTGTTCTACACTAGGCCATTTGGTAAGTAAAGTAAATAAGGAAACTACGAGTAATATATATTTGTACCTTGAAAACATCTTTTTTTTTTCTTTATTCTTTGGTGTTTCTAATAGATAAAGTTCTTTTCTTTGAATATTGATATCTTGCTACGCGTGAAAGCAATGTCAGAATCACCCAATGAAAGTAACGTTTCCACTAGAAGTTCAGAGTCTAAAAAAGAAGAAACAACAACACTTACAAATAACCCATTAAATTCTGAAAGTCTTCAAAGTATAGAGAATTGGGGAAAGATATCATTTACTGATATTTCTAAATATTTTAAATCCGAAGCAAGTTCATCTGATTCATTACCTAATGTAAGACAAGCACAATTTACATATGGTAATTCAACAACTTCAGATTCTTCAAATTATGGATCATCAGAATATGAATCACAAAATTTATTTGCTTTAGGCAGTTCAATTGAAAATTTAAATACTATACTAAATGTCACTGATGGTAGCAATGATGAATCAAATGAAAAAATAGAAAAAAGGGGTAGAAGAAGTAGATTTACTAAATGGTTAAATAGAGTTGGTGAAATGCAGTGGTCTAAAATTGTTGGTATGACTTTGGTTTTATCTGGTGTTATCATTGCCGTTTTGTCAGCAACAATTAGTGCTATTGTTCAAGAAAGACATTCAAAACATAATAAATTGAATGATTCAATATTTGGTAAACAATATCGTCATTTAGTTGGGATCAGAGCAAATATGGTTGATTTTGATACTCCAAATGAGTTTAAATCTTGGAGAGCATCTGATGGTAAGGATTGGGTTCTAGCATTCAGTGATGAATTTAATTGTGAAGGTCGTACATTTTATCAAGGTGATGATCAATTTTGGGAAGCTGTTGAGATTCACTATGCGGCAACCGATAATATGGAATGGTTAGATCCATCACATATAACTACAAAGGAAGGTACATTAAGAATAACAATGTCAGATGAAAAATCACATAATTTAAATTTTACTTCAGGTATGCTTCAAAGTTGGAATAAGTTATGTTTTACACAAGGATATGTTGAAGCATCAATTAAGATGCCATCAGCAAAGAATTCATCTGGACTTTGGCCTGCTTTTTGGTCTTTAGGTAATTTAGCAAGAGCAGGGTATATGGCATCAACTGAAGGTACATGGCCATATTCTTATGAAGCATGTGATGTTGGTGTTACCCCAAATCAATCATCATCTGATGGATTATCACATTTACCAGGTCAAAAATTAAATTCATGTATCTGTAAAGGTGAAGATCATCCAAATCCAGGTACTGCAAGATCAGCTCCAGAGATTGATATTTTAGAAGGTCTATACAATGATTATTCACAAACTTTCAATGTTGCACCATTTGATATTTGGAGATATCCAGATTATGATCATCTTGCAATTACAAATCATTCAAATACTGCAATGAATAATTTTATGGGTACAAATTATCAAGAAGCTGTATCAGCAGTTGTTAAATCAAATCCAAAATGGTATGAAGATGGTAATTTTATAAAATTTGGAATGGAATATAGAAGTGATCTGAAGAATAGAATGGATAACTATATTAATTTTTATGTTAATGATATTTTAACATTTAGAATTACAGAAGGTGCATTTCATCCAGATGGTAATATTGATTGGAGGGTTATACCAAAGGAACCAATGAGTTTGATCCTTAATTTAGGTCTTTCAAATTCTTGGTCAAAGGTTAATATCAGTGCAATTAATTTCCCAGTGTTAATGGAAGTTGATTATGTAAGAATTTATCAACCAAAGGATAAAATAAATCTTTCATGTGACCCAAAAGATTACCCAACTTTTGATTATATTAATGATCATTTAAATGCATATACAAATGCCAATTTAACTACATGGAAGATGGCAGGATATGAATTTCCATCATATTCCTTAGATGGTAAGTGCAAAGGTAAGGGAAAAGGTAAAGGTAAAGGTAAAGGAAAAGATAAAAAAGGTAAAGGTAAAGAAGGTAAAGAAAGAGCTTTAAATAATTAAATAGGAAAAAATGAGAAAATCAAAAATTATTTTTCACTTTCAAAATTTTTTTTTTACATGTTGAAATTGTGTAAATTTTTCTTTTTAAAGTGTAAGTTTGTTTAATATTGTATTTATAAAATATTCAAATCAATCAGGTTGTTTGTAAAGTGAATCAAAATATAAATTATTGTTATAATGTCTGAAAGAAGTTATAAAAAAACTAACATTGAACCATTTTATGTTGGTTCAGCAAATGCAAGTTTTTCAGCCGATGCATCATTACAAGCAACTGCTGTCTTAGAAGATGTAGTTGTTATAAATAGAATAACTAATTCTGTCATACATACCATTCAAGGTGACGGAAGTGACGTTACTACTTTACGTATTTCACCAGATGGAACCAAACTAGCAATTGTATATCTTTCACAACAATTAAAATTATTTGATATTGAAAAAGGTGAATTTTATAAATCATATAAATTATCTGCAACTGCTTATATGTCAGCATGTGATAAAACTTCATCATTATTTGCATTTGGTTTAACAGATGGTTCAGTTGTTGTTTGGGATATTGAAGGTTCATTCATAACACATAATTTTAAAGGTCATGGATCAACTATTTCTGCACTTTCATTTTATGGTGATTTTAACTCAAAGAATTGGAAAATTGCAAGTGGTGATATTATGGGTACAATGAAAATTTGGGATTTAGTGAAAAGAAAATGTATTTTCACTTCAAAAGAACATAATGCTGCAGTTAGAGGTGTAAATTTTGATAACTCTGGTGAGTTATTTGTTTCTGGTGGTAGAGATAATTTATTAATGCTTTATAATGCAAAAAATTGGAAAGAAATTAAATCGATCCCTTTAGAATCATCTGTTGAATCAACTGGTTTTATTGAAATTGAGGGAAATACATATCTCTATACTGGTGGTGAAAATTGCGTTTTATACATATGGGATTTCAAATCAGAATCATTATTTGCTAAAACTAAAGCACCACTTGAAACAACTGAAGAATTATCTATTAGTGAAGTTGTTCCATTATATGAAGATGCTGAAAAACTTTTATTAGTATTGTCTGATCAATCTATATTGGATATTGATTTCTCAATAGATTTCAGTGAAAGTACAACCATAATACCAGTTTCTAGAATTATGGCAGGTAATCATGGTACTATTGCGGATTTAAAATATGTTGGTCCAAATAAAGATTTAATAGCATTAGCAACAAATTCTCCAGCTTTAAGAATAGTTGATTTATACAATACACCTTTTGATATGGATTTATATGAAGGTCATACTGATTTATTAAACATGCTTGATGTATCGGTTGATGGTAAATGGTTAGCTACTGCATCTAAGGATAATACTGCCAGATTATGGAAATATGATGACGATACAGAGAAATTCGTTTGTTATGCCGTCTTTGAAGGTCATGCAGCTTCAGTTACTGCTGTTGGTTTACCACAAACACCAATTGAAACTTATCCTAAGTTTTTAATTACCGCTTCAGAAGACTTAACTATTAAGAAATGGTCAATACCGAAAAGTCAATCCGATAGTCCAACCGTTGTCAAAGTATCAGATTATACAAGAAAGGCACATGATAAAATGATTCATGCTATAAATATCAGTCCAAATAATGATTTTATTGCAACTGCAAGTCATGATAAAACTGCTAAAATTTGGGATTTACAAAATGGTGAAACATTACATATTCTTCGTGGACATAAAAGAGCTGTTTATGATATTTCATTTTGTCATTATGACAGATTAATTGTTACAGCATCAGGTGATCAAACTGCTAGAGTTTGGAATTTGGAGGATGCTTCATGTGTTAGAAGTTTTGAAGGATCATCAAATGCTGTTCAAAGAGTTGCATTCTTATCTAAAAATCAATATATTATTGGTGCAGGTGCTGATGGTTTAATTAAAATTTGGGAAGTTAGTACAGGTGAATGTGTTAATACCTTAGATAATCATGATAATAGAATTTGGGCATTAGGTATAAAAGATAATGGAGATGAATTTATATCAGCAGATGCAGATGCAGCTATAACTATATGGCAAGATAATACAAGTGAAGCTAATGCTGAAAAGGAATTAGCTAGAAAAGTTGAAATTGAGAAAGATCAAGAACTTAAAAATTGTATTGCACATGGTAATTGGGTTGAAGCATTTATGTTGGCATTAGATCTTAATCATCCAATGAGACTTTACAATGTTTTAAAGGAATGTATTGCTCAAAACAAAGACTCGGATTCAACAATTGGATCGTTAGAACTAGAGGAATTAATTGGTACTTTAGAAGATGATAAAATTTTACTCTTGTTCAAGAGAATTAGAGATTGGAATACTAATGCTAGATTCTTTGAAGTTTCACAAAAAGTTATCAGAGTCATTCTTGATAAGTGTGATTTAGAAAAGCTTTATCAAATAAAGGGTATTATGCAATATATTGATGCAATTATTCCATATTCTGAAAGACATTATAACAGATTTGATGGATTAATTGAACAAAGTTATATATTAGATTATGTGTCCAGAAAGATGGATGATTTATCTGCTTAATATAATAAATGTAGTTATAAATTCCAGAGTTATAGATCTTGTGTACTCTTATTAAAATAGTCAATTAAAAACATGTTAAATAGAGAGTTACTTAGTACGAACTATACAAGCTTAACAGCGAAAATTTATCTCCAAAGAGACATGAACTTTTTTTTCAACTGATCTTGATTTTTCTATAACAGTACAATACCGACATTAAATTGTTCTTTTGAAAGTCATATACCATTAGCTCATTCCGTCGATATGTCTTACCAAAATGAGAATGTAGCACCTAGTTTTAGTGGAAAGAAAGTAGTACCACAAAAAGTTGCAGAAACTACTGAAAAATCAGATTATTGGGAAGAAGTTATTGACATTCCACAAACTTCATGGATTTTCGACTTTGAAGAGTTTGAAAACAACACCCCATCAAGAAAGAAGGGTATATCTTTTACTGATGAAATAAATAAACGTCTTAAAGGTATAACTTTTATTTTTAATTGTTGTAAGCAACTACGATTATCAAGATCTGTAGGATTAACTGCTGCAACATGTTTCCATCGTTTTTATATGTGTGATGATCTTATGACTTATCATTATTTTGAAGTTGCCGGTACAGCTCTCTTTATTGCATGTAAATCAGAAGAATGTCGAAGGAGTCTTAAAGATGTTGTTAAAGTTTGTGCAAGAGTTGCATCAGGTAAACCTGATATAATTGATGAAGAATCAAAAGTTTACTGGAGATGGAAAGATTTGATGGTGAAACTTGAAGAAACCATGCTTTTCCATTTAAATTTTGAAGTTACACCATTAAATCAATATAGATTATCTATGGATGCACTTAAGATAATGGATATAGTAAATGAAAAAAATTCAATCAATCAAGAATGGGATGAAAAAGCAAAGAAATTATTTGGTCATTGTACTTATCTGTTTGAACTATTTGCAAGAATTCCAGTATGTCTATTATACTCAACTGATTGTATTTGTGCATTGGTATTGGTGCTTGCGTGTAAGAAATTTGACGAATCTCTTCCAAAAGAATTTATACGAAAAGAATTTGACTCATCTGCTGAGGATATTATCAAATGTTATGATTCAGTGATGTTACTCTCATTAGAAGTTGAATCATTAGATAAGTATTTCAGAATATTACAATTTATTCCAAGAGCCACTAAGGATGATATCAATGAAATTTTCACTGGTAAGGGAGAGAATCCCTTTTCATAGAAAGTTTAAATGGTATATTGTTGCCCTGTTCATTATGGTGTTTTGATTCTTAATATACTTTACAATCTTTTTTTGCCTTTTATATTATACTTGGTCAATTGGTAAGCACTCTGTTAATACAATATGTCTATCGCATCTCCTGTCTCAAATATTAATAACGTATGTATAGTAATTTCTTTATATGAAATTTATACCAAAAACAAGACTAATCAATACTAACATTATCAAATTTTTATTACATGTAGTTTACTGCTGAAGAAATCCGTCAAAGAAAGTTTTTGAAACGTGGATTACAATTATCTATTTTAGTAGTTGGTGAATGTGGTACAGGTAAATCAACATTCATTAATTCATTATGCGATGAAGATATCGTTCCAACTAATAGAGCAGCACCAGCGGAATTGATGTTAGAGGAACATACAGCTAGAATTTATGAAGGTGGTACTCAAATTTCAATGGATATTACAATTGCACCAGGATTTGGAGATTTTATAGATAATAAGTTATCAACAGAAAAGGTTGTTGAATTTATTGATAATCAATTTGAAAAAATGTTAAGTGAAGAATGTAGAATTCAAAGAAATACCAAATCAAAAGATACTAGAATTCATGCAGTATTATATTTCATTAGACCAACAGGTAAAGGATTACGAGAACTTGATATTCATTGTTTAAAATCTTTGAATAATAAATGTAATATTATTCCAATCATGTCAAAGGCTGATTTGTTAACAAATGAGGAAAGAGAATTAAATAGAAAGTTAATTATGGAAGATATTGTTAAGAATGATATTAATATTTATGATTTTTCATCATGTTTTGATGATGTTATTGAATCACAAAATGAGAGTATTATGGATTTAGTTCCATTCGCAATTGTTTCAGGTACTGAAAGAAAAATTATTGATCAAGTTGAACATAAAGTTAGAGTTGTACCACATGGTGTTATTGAAATTGATAATCCTGAACATTCTGATTTTATGATTTTAAGAACTTGTTTATTAGGTGCTTGTCTTCAAGATTTAAAGGAAATGACACATAATGTTTATTATGAAAAATACCGTACTGATATGTTAACAAGAGCCAATGTTCTCGGTGTTGTTAATAAAGAACCTGAAACATCTAATAATATCATTTCCAGAATATCTAATTCTAATAATGTTATTTAAATATATTGCTTGTGTAAATGAGTTTATAAAGGAATTGCTAGTAAAGGTTAAATTTAATTAATTTGAAGTGTAAACGTTTTAGACTAGATCTGTTATAATATTACGTAATATTTTTCAACATAAGTTTTAGTTTTGAATCAATTGTTTCATGGATTGATGTGTTTGAAGGTAATCTAGCTCTTTATTTAAATGATACAATACGTGTTGAATAACAACGATGATATCAAAGGAAAGCTTACACGAACTAACTTTACAATGCCGATATAAAGAAAGAGAATTATCAGAAATAAGTGAATTAGTTTCACCAGATCTTAATGAAAGAAACCAATCAATAATCATTGAAGGAATGCCATCAAGTGGTAAAACATTTACAGTTACTAAGTATCTTGAAAAATTGTATGAAAAATATAATGTTAGTTATATTAACATTAAATGTAAATTTTGTCATTCACAGAGAGATGTTTTAAGACAAATACAGAAATCATTATTAATACATTATGGATTAGCTTATAGTAATGTTGAAAAAAAAATGCCAGTTTGTAATTATTTAGATAGCTTCCCCAATTGTGTTTCTACAATGCTTGATCATACGGAGGAGATTAAACCCGTTATTATAGTATTGGATGGGCTTGATGAATTACTGGAGAATGAACGTAGTGGAATGTTAGTTGCTGCATTATCTAAGTTTCATGAGTTAGGGGAAGTTGGATTTGATACATTATCGTTTATAAGTATTGTTACAAGAGCTGATTTTTTGGGTATTGAAACTTTTAATATACCTATTGTTTCATTTGATTGTTATAATATGGACCAATTCAAGAATATTTTATGTGATTTACTTTTAAAGAAATTCTGGAGTTTGTATGATAGTAAAAATGAGATTAGTTCAGCAAGTGATGATAGTGATATAGAAGATTTTGAAGATGGTGATAAGAATGCAGAGAGTGTATTAAAAAAGGAAGTTAGAACAGATGAAACAAAGATAATTACGGAAAATGACAAGAGATCATTTTTTATACAGTTTGTGGATATAATACTACAAACGCATGAAAAATATCTTCCATTATGTATTGATATAGTTGTACCAATTTTGAAAAAAGCATGGCCACTATTTATTGACCCATTGTTGAAAACTAAATCAATTATCAAAGGTAGAAATGATGTTTTCAGTACATTTATGAAAAACAAGAAATTATTAAGTGAAGAATTTGCAATTGTAAATAAAATCAATAACACAGCAACTACATTATTAGATATTCAAAAATCTGAAAAAAATACAATTAATAATGATAAAACATTAAATAATATTGATAATAAAGGATTTTATGATTTAACTGATAAAACAAAATATTTAATAATTGCATCATATTTAGCATCATATAATGAACCAAAATTTGATAGACAATTTTTCAGTAAAAGTGATGACTATAATAATATTTTAAAACGTCGAAAGAGGAGAATAGTTATTAATGATAAAGGCATTGGTAGAATGAGAAGGAAAACCAAATCTGCAATGGCATTTACACTCGAAAGATTACTATCAATTTTAAATGCTATATGGGTGGAAAATGTTGGTGATGATAAATTAATAAATAATGTTGAACTAATTACAGAAATTGGTACTTTATCAACATTGAAAACATTAATCAAGACTAATAAGGGTAAAATGAGTAGATGGAAATGTAATGTTGATTGGAAAGTTGTTAAGAAATTTTCGGATGATGTAGGATTTGAAATTTATAATTATCTACAAGATTAATATACTCTATATAAAGGAATCTACCAAATACTATCTTCTTGACCATTTATTTGAGTTGTTGGTATTTCACCAGCTATTTTCTTACAAGTATTTTCAATTTCCGGATATAATGATTTTTCACCTAATTGAGAGAATAATATTTTACTCTTTGAACGTATAGTTTTAATATGTTTTTCATAAATATCAACATCTTCAGGTGTATTCGTTACATTTATCAAAGAATCTTTATAAAACTCATTTATTAATGATAGTATATTTGATAATGAAGATAAATATTTTTCAATTTTTGGATTATCATCTTTGTTTTCCTTTGACGAATTATCATTATTTATTTCTATTATTAAATTTGAAGCTTTTTTCAAAGCACCTATTAGTATAAATCTTTGGAAACCTGTTTGAATACCTAATAATTTACCATCACGGAAAGAATGTTCTTCACCAATTTTAAATGCTTCATCATAACTTTCTTGATAAAATGATTCCTCTAAATTTAACAGGGAATCAAAGTCAATATCTAGATCTTGAGTTGTGTTTTCAGGAGATTTGGGTATTATATCTGACATTATTATTTTGGTTGATGTAGAGAGAAAGTGATAATAATTTACAATTTGTAATCAAATCGATCTTAAACCTTTTATACAAAGATAATTTTGATTATGTAATTATTTTTTTTGACATGAAGCTTTAAATATTTAGGTACGACCAAGGGCGCGTTTACTTACATGTCAGTAAGATTTTCGTTTTCTTCTTATTGATAATGAAAAGAAAACAAGAGGAAGTAGAGGATAGTAGTGAAGAAGAAAACAATGAAGTAAGTGAAATTGAAGATGATAATGAAGAAGAAGGTAATAATTTAATTGAGGATGAAATTTTAGATATTTTAATTGGAAAAGATGGTAATAAAGATGAAGAAAGTAATAGTAGTGAATCAGAGGGTGAAAATAGTGAAGGTGAAATTGTTAATAAATTTCATGAGGAATACGACGATGCGACGGTGGAGCGTGCACGTGAGGCGGAGGCTCAGCGACTTAAGAAAATAAAGGAAATTGAAGAAAATAGAAATAAAGAAGGGGATAAATGTGATGAAAATGAAATAAATGAATCTATTAATTCTATAATTAGTATAATGGATAAAGATAGAGAAGGTGAAACAGTTGGTAGTGCAATTCAAAGAATTCAAAGACAATTATTACAAGAGAAGAAGAGATTGAAAATACCAAGAAGTAAATTAAGACAACCATTGAATGGATCACTATTACAGGATAAAGTTGATTTAGTATCTAATGCGTTGATGGTTTTAATGAATAATAGTGGTGGTAGTAATAGTAATAATGATGTAATTAATTTAACTATTAATGAATTACGTAATATGTTATGATAATATATTACGTAATCCGGATAAGTGGGATGTTAAATTATGTAATTATTAATTTCGGAAACCCGGAGAGATCAAAGATCAAAAAAAAATTAGTTAATTAAATCAATGAATCATAATCATAGTATAATAATTATCTCTTATCGATTGGGGACATCCGGGGGGTGAGTTTATTATAATATTATTATTATTTAACCTTTCCCCGGATTCCGATATTCTATAAATTCTATATCCGGGGTAAAGGATTTTTTTAATTATAGTTAATATTATATAGTTAATATTAGTTAATAATGTGTCATTAACTGTTGATGATTAATTTAATCATTCTATTTTAGTTTTCTAGTTTTATTAAACTTTTGACAGTTGTATAAAAAGCTGGGGTCTTCCCACCCTTCCCATCTACCTTAATTACTCTTTATCTTATTCTTCCTCTTACTTTTATTCTTATTATTTCTTTAAAACATCGATTAATCCATAACAACTAATCAACAAATATACTATATAACAAAAATGCCAGCTATTTCAATCTTATCTCTTAATCTTGCAGCAAAAAATATGATTAAATTACAATCAAAGACAACAAAATCTTTTATCTCTTATACCACTCAACTTAGATCTGCTCATAATGAACAATCTTATTATGCTTCACAATCTGCTTTATATAATCAACCTTTAAAGGCTCAAGTTTCAAATAATGCAGGTGGTCAAATTGAAAGTTCTGAAATGACTTTTGTTAAAAATTCTCATAATTCTCATACTTCAACCTCTGATGAAGATGATACTCATTTTGTTCCAAGTGTTTCATCTGAAAATAACGTTAGTGGTCATGGTCATTCAAAGATTTAAATTCTGTATCTCGCTTTGATATGATACTAAATTTTAGTTTAGTTGGTTCATTTTCTTGATTACTTTTATGGAAATCTGGTTATTTCTGTTGATAAAACAAAACAAAAAAAAAACTATATCTTTTATTATGATATGAGACTATTGTGATTATATTACTAATATTATACCTTTTCGACTCTTTTTACTATTACTTTTTTCTTATGAAATCTTTACTCTACTATATTATCAATCCCCCCTCTATATTTATTCCCTCTGTGCATTTTATCTTTATTTTTCAATTCTTTATATTCTAATATATTTCATGTCTCTTGCTTTACTAAAATTATCTTTATTTATGATTTTATAATTATCTATTAATTTTTTATAAATGATAAAAAAAATTAAAATATTCCAAATTTCAATAATAATCACCAAAACCACCTCTATTAACAAGTACATTCTCAAATTTTTCTCCATTAACATAACCACCACTTATTGATTGTCTAACATGACGAGCAAATTGATCAGGAAATTTTGCTAAATCATCAGCTGCATCCTTATTTAATGGATCATTAGGATTTGGATGTAAAAATAAATGTAAAATACCTGCAAATATCAATTGTAATGTTAATGTTGGTTTCCAATCATTTCTTAAAATATTTAAACAAACATGCCCATTAGTATCAATATTTGGATGATAAATTTTATTAAAACATTTAAATTCTGGTGCATTATTTGGATAATTATTTGGTATATTACATTCAAATTTAAATTTACCACCTTTATAAAATCCTTCATCTGGCTTTATTATTAATTCAATTTTCATTGGATTATTTCGTTCATAAGAAATTGAAATTGATGGTATTTCCTCATATTCTTGTAAATCTCTTTTAGCACGTATAAATGCTACACTACTGGTATTACTATTATTAGTGTTATTATTATTACTTGGATTATTACCATCATTATTTAATACTTCATTTGCCTTCGCCTTAGCTTTAGCTTCCTGTAGTTTCTTCAAACGAATCATGTTATGGGGTATATGTACTTACTGTCCTGGTCTTTATAACAACTTATATATACCCAGTAGAAGAACTCTTAATTAACCACAGTAAAAGCGAATTCAATAAATTTTGTGGATCATATTATGTAATCACGTAATTTGTTGATGTTTTCTTTTTTTTTTCTTTTGATGATCTGAAATTGATGCCCCTTTTTCATTTTGTTTATATTCTTGCCTTTTTTTCTTCTTTATTTTAACCACTACAACCATCATGGCTATGGATGATACTGATGAAAATCATTCCGGTTTCTATACGGCACCAAGTTCAATGCGTTTAAATCTTCAATTCAATTCATTAAATGAACAACTTAATCCAAATAATTCATATTCTTCATCAAATGAAGAATCAAGTATAAATGAATCAAGTTCAACTGCAAGTTCAACTTCAAATGAAGATTCTGAAATTGAATTTGATTCTGACTGTGAGGATGTCAATATGCTTCTAAATAATAGTAGAGCATTACTGTCAGTCAATAATATAGACGAATCATTTAATGAAAGTTCACTTAGCAATGATGAAGATAATTTAGTAACCGGAGTTAATGATGAGCTGTTAATTGTCTCAAGAGCTATGGCACAACAAAATGAAATATTATCGAATAATTTTGATGCTTTGAAAGAAGAGAAGGCAAATTTACTTAATCAGATCAATAATTTAAAACTTACATCTGAGAAATCAAGTCAACGTTATGAAGATATTAAAGATCAATTACTCGCTTCCGAGAATCAACTAAATGAAAATTTTAAAATAATTCAAAAATATGAAAGTAAGATTAAATCATTATCTGAAGATTTAACTAGTTCAAATTCTGAAATTAATAAATTAACTAAAACAGTTAAAGAAATCAATGATCATAAAGAAAATATTTTGAAATCTAATGAAACTCAAGTTCAAAAATTGAAAAGTCAAATTTATGAATTAAAAAATTTAAATGATTCATTTGTTAAGGAAATTGAAACTCAAACTGAACAAATTTCAGAACTGAAAAATCAAATTAAAGATTTTAAATTAGAGATAAACAATCTGAAAGTTGCCAAAATAAATGAGCATGTTAACCATGATGATAAAGAAACATCATTTATTGATGATTCTATTCTCATTGATGAATTTCCTCAAATAGATGTTAAAGAATTTAATGAAATTCAATCAGATAAACTTAAAATGAAAATAAAGAAACTCAATTCCTATATAAAAGATATTAATGATGAAAATGAAAAAATTAAATTGGAATTAACAAGTTACAAAAAAGCAGAATGTATAAGAAAACTGAGTTTTGATGAATCAAAGGAAATTGATGATTCTTTTGATGAAATGGATGTTCCAATTCATTTTTCTGATGATGAACAAAATGAAAGTGTTTTAGATACCAAAAATAACAATAAACCATTTTCATCTTCAAGTATTTTACCTCATAGTATTGGTTTACATGGTAGTACCCCAATATCTTCCAGAAAACCATCAATATCATCTCCTCCGAAACTTCAATACACATTGTTTGTACCTAAAACTATTCTAAATAATGAATTTGTTTTTGATAAATTAGATTTGAATGAATACCAAACTATTCACTTATCTGAAACTAACATTGCAAAGTTAAACATTCAACCAGAAAATGAATTATCTGATCTAAACTATAATATAGTATCAAATGATTTTGTCAATAATTTACATAATGAGATTAAAAAATTGAAAAATAAAGTTGAAAATCCTAACTTATTATACTTAAAAGAAAAACATAACCTAGTCGACTATTCAGCTCTAGAAACTTCACAAAAAGCTCATGAAGCTACATGTTCTCTGTTACATGATAAAATTGTGGAATTAGAAAATAGGATTGATATACCGGATGTTGAATATATGAAAACTAAATGTCATGAAAACAGTTTTGAAATGATTCCATATTTAGAATTGGAAAATATGAAGAAATTAAATCAAAATGAAGTTTCACAACTTAAACAACAACTGAGTGTTTTGAATACTAAAATTGAATCACCCACAAAAGAGTACTTATTATCGCATGCTAGTGACCATAAATTGGTAATGATAGATTATGATCAATTCAAAACTACTGAAGAAACTATCATGAATTTGACAAACTCATTAGAAGAAACAAATCATGATCTGAGATCATCGAAAAATAATTTAACGTCACTGCAAACTCAACTTGATTCCCCATCTATTAAATACTTAACAGAAAAAGCAGAATTGAAAAAATGTACCATTATTACACACGATGACCTCTTCAATCTGAAATCCGAAAACACTATCTCCAAGTCTAAATTAGATGATGCTAATAAAGAAATTCAGATTCTATTAAGTACTAAATCAAAACTTGAAACCGATAAAACTGAATTAGAAAATAACATTGCAGAGTTGGAAAATAATTGTTCTGAGCTTCATAAATTCATTGAAAATCCAACTTTGGAGTATCTAGAATCTAAATCTAAGCTACTTGATCTACTGCTTCTTTCACGCTCCTCTTATCAGGATGAAGTTTCTAAATCCGAGTTTTACTCTAAGCAAAGTCAAAATCTGATTTCTGAAAATAACAATCTAAATGCTGAACTAACAAAACTGAAAGAAAAGATTGATGAGCCTGAATTGCAGTATATTTCAGAAAAATTATCACAATTATATAATCATAGATGTATTTCCAATGAACAATTTAGCTCAATTAATAAAGAAAAATCTGATATAGCACTTGAATTGGAAACTTCCAGCAAATTTAATCAAACACTTCAAGAGAGAATTGACAACAATGTCTCTGAAATTGGTATTTTGAACTCAAGAATAGTTGTTTTAGAAAATGAAATCGTAAATTTAACTGCTAAATTTGAAACTAAACAAACAAGCTACAATGATTTGAGGAATAAATTAGACTCTCCATCAATTGATTATTTGAAAGAGAAATGTACCAATCAAGATTTTGTTCTTTTGAAGACGGAAGAATATAAGAATTTACAAACTAATATTAAATTTGCTAATGAACAATTACAAAAGAGTAATGCTGAATTAGATCATACCAAACAGTTGAAAATTTCATTGGAGAAGGAGTTTAGAGATAATGTAAACAATACAGTTGCAGCATCATTATTTGATGCTACTAAGTCTGAACTGGAAGACGCTAAGTTGAAAATTTTATCCCAGAACAATATGCTGAAACAATTAGACTCTACCAAATCTGAACTGTTTGATGCCAAATTACAAATTGATGCCCAAATTATTAAATTGAAAGACTTAGATTCAACTAAATTAGAGCTGGAAGATGCGAAAACACAAATTGAAACTCAAAATCATAAATTGAAGGATTTAGATTTAACGAAAACGGAATTAACCAAAGCTAATTCAGAAATTGAAAATCAAAATATCAAATTGCAAAAATTACATTCAACTAAAGCGGAGCTGGAAGCAAAGTTAGCTGAAGTTTCAAATAAGATCAAGCTGAAAGAATCGGAATTAGATACTATTTCAGCCAAGGTAAACTTATTTGCGGTAAATGAAGCTAAATTGAAGGAGAAGAGTGAGCAGCTCGAAGATCTGGAAACCGAAAAGGTCCAATTGCAAAATGAAATTGATTCACTCAAAGGAATTAAGGAAAAACTGGCAGAATCAGAGAATAAAGTTGTTTCATTAAATGAAAGACTGGTTAATTTGAACAATTTTCACGAAAAACCTAGTATTGAATATTTAACTGAAAAAGCTACTAATCAAAATAAAGTTTTATTAGCTGCTGAAGAAAAGGACAGTTTGGCTACTAATGTGGAAAAACTTAGTTCCAAAAATGTAGAGTTAACCAATTTGAAGGAAACTCTGGAGAATCAAGTTAGGAAACATAAAACAGAGATCAATTCTTTGAAATCTGATATCCAGAATCTCAAAACAGAAAATACTGATCTAAGTAAAAAATTAGATGAATTGAACTCTTTACAAAGTAACCCAACTATTGAATACATCAAATCTAAATCAACTACTTTGGGACTAGTTGCAATTCCAATAAAACAACATTCTGAGATGAGATCAAACAATCAAAAACAAACAATAGTGATTAAAACCCATAAGGACGAAGTTATTAAACTTGAAAAATCATTAACAGAAGCTAAAAAAGTCATTGATAATCCAACCTTACAATTTTTGGAGAATAAACTGAAGAGCTTTGATTGCGTCCCTGTTAAAAATAAAGAATTAGAAGAACTCAAATTGGCCAAACTTGAAGTGGATAAACAATCTAAGATTCAAGAGCAAAATGCAGAGAAAATCAAGATTTTAGAATCGAAAGTTGCTGAGAAGGAAAAACAAATAGATGAGTTGAACCATTTGAAAACTGAAGTATCTACCAAACAAGCTGAACTTGACAAAACTTTATCACAGCTTAACCAAGCGGTTTCACTTTATAATGAACCATCTGTTCAATATCTGATTTCTAAATTAGATTTGAACTCTTATAAAACAATGCCTGCAGCAGAGTACACCAAGATCGATGAAGGTATCAAAAGTTTAGAAAAGAAACTTGAAGATTGTAACAAAAACTTGGCTGAAAAATCAAGTCTATTGGAATCACTTAAATCTGAATTAGAAAATACTAAAAATAATTATGAAACTCAAATTAAATTGTTAAAAGAAGAGGCATTAAAGACTCAAAGCTGTGCTCCTATTGTTGCTATAAAATCTATTAATGAAAATAATATTGATTCACAATCTATTGCAACTGTTAAATTTGAAGATGGAAATACTTTAGAATCACAAATACAGCATCTCAAAGATCTTGCCTCTAAAAATGGTTATGCTGTAATTTCATCACAAGATTTCTCTACACTAATGGAATATAAGAAGAAGTTTGAAAAAGTTGAAATAAATTCAGTCAAAGAACTCGAAGAAAAGATCATGCATTCAGAAAAAAAGGTTCATACATCGACTAGTGAAAAAGAGACTTTAGAAAAACAAATAGAAACAGATTTGACTATCAAAGGTGCAAACTCAAAAAATTCAAAATCAAAGAAAGAAAAGTTAAGTAAACAACTTGAGTCAAAGGAGAAAGCTTTAGAATCAGAAAATGATATTCTTTTAAGGTTATATGACAAGCTGAAAAAACTCAAAACTATTGAGTTACCACACGCTAACAATGTTGATGGAGAAGAAATTGCCACCTTGAAAAAAGAAATTGCTGAAGTTCAAAATATGTATGAATCTAAGAGCAATGAAATGGAGATTCTAAAATCAAAAATGAATGAAACTTCTGAACCTAAGGTTTTGGCTGATGTATTGAGCTTACTTGGATATTCAATAAAAACACCAGATAAAACGCATATTCAATTAAAATGTGTTAAACTGCATAAACAAAACATTGAACTTAAATCAATTGTAGATAACAGATGGTATAATGCTGTTGATGGCATATTTGATATTGATAAATTGATTACTGAAGAAAAATACTTATTATTGAATAATCAAGAATTGAAAGAACAATGTGATTTAATGCTCAAATCTATGAAAACGAATGAAATCAAGAAACTCGTGACTAATTTAGGCATGATTGTTTTAGAAAAGGCTGAATATCAAACTTTGAGTGAAGCTAAAAACCAAAATGTTGTTGTTCCACCGAATTTGACATCACAAGATTTGAAAAAATATGCTGATAAGTTAGATATGGTAACTATGACTAAATCTGAAGCTGAGAATTTTAAGAATCCAAAAGTAACTTCATCTATGCTAACTGATAAAGCAAATGAACTGGGTATGGTTCTATTTACAAAGGAAGAGGTTCAACAATTAGAAGCTAAGAAACCAGTCACTAAAGAGAATATTGTTGAAAAAGCTAAAGAATTTGACTTGTTATGTATTTCTAAATCGAGATATGTTGCAACTTCAATTGCTAGGACCCCAGATGTTGATCATGTTAAAGTTGTTCCAAATAGTTATTATAGTATTCTTGTCAATAGTCACGCATGGTTTAAAAATAATAAAAGATCAATTTCAACTCCAACTAGACCTGAAACTATTACAGAAAATGATAATACAGAAGTTGTATCATTTTCACCTTCTAATATTACTCAAACATTCAGTACGAAAGATAATCAACTGCATTTACCTGCTAAGGTAGATGAAGCTGATTTAATGTCATTAAATTCAGTTGCTACAGAAATCTCCAATAAGGCTGAAATTCGTGCTGCAATTACTAAAACTGTTATTGGTGAAACACTTTATAAATATTACAGAAAACTGGGACCACTTTCAAATGTTTCAGATACAAGACATCCTAAATATTTCTGGATTCATGCACATACATGTACATTATATTGGGCGAAATCTAACCCTGTTTTGTCACCAGATGGTAAGAAGACAATTAAATCAGCTAAAATTCATGGTATTACTTCAGTTGATGATAAAAATCCACTTCCAGTTGGTCTGTATTATAAAACATTAGTTTTGAAAACAAGTAGTAAAACAATGAGAATTACTTGTCCAACTAGACAAATCCATAATATTTGGTATAATGCAATAATTTATTTACTAGAGAGATCCACAGATAATTTAATCAATGATACAAATTTTGAGAATCAATATGAGCAAGATTTTTCATTAGATAGAAAAACTGCTCTTGAAAGAACACAATCACAATCTGTTAGACAACACAGTCTTCGTCATTCACCAAGTATGAGAAATAATAGCTTTAGAATTAGTCATTCACAATCTACGAGATCAATGCGTAGTATTAGATAAATATCAAATTGTTAATACATTGTGTAAAAATCATTTAGAATTATATAGTATTTAAAAATGTAAAATAAATCTTGCTACAAGAGTAAATTGTAAATTCTGACATTAATTAATTAAGTTAAGTAGTATAAAGAAAAAGGGATATAAAATAAACGAATAAAAATTCAAATTGGTCAATAGTTAAATGGTATTTTCATTAAAATGAACTTAGAAGTAAATGGTTTAAATAATATTTAGTTAAAATTGAAGTCCTCTATTATTTAACTAATTCTCTTTCTTATTATAAAATGGATTTAATAAAGAAACTGTTAAACATGGTAATGACATACCAATTTCAGCTCTTAAAAGGATTGGAACTTTCTTTAGTAATCCAATATCTTGAATATAATCATCACCATTGATAGTTGTTGTCAACGGTTTAATATACGGATCTAATGCTGTTTCATCTTCTTTAGGTTGTAAAATTTCAACATTTGGTGCCTTTAAATTTAATTTTGATAATAACTTTGACATTTCAGGACTTAATAAACTTGAGCCATCTGAATTTTCTGAAGTTTCTTGTTTCTTTGCAGCATCTAATGATGAAACTCTAAATTTATTTTTAATTGATGATCTATATGATAATGGTTCATTTTCATCTTCTGGAATATATGTTGCTGAATCAACATTTGGTTCCCAGAATAATCTTAAAACTTTATTAAATCTATCAAATTCTGCCTTCTTTAATGGTAATTGATCACCATGAACTCTCTTTTCAATACCAAATTCTGGTAAATAAACATCAAATGCGGATTCATAAACTTGTAAAACAATACCAGTACATAAAATTTCCCCTGTTTGTGCACTCATATCATTAATAGTTTGTGAAAGTAATAAATGAATAGCTTGATTTTGAGTTTCACTAGCACAATCTTTCTTAAAGTTACAATAGTCGCTTAAAACTTTTAATGATTCAACATCTTCTTTATATTCAGCAACATTATTTTTAATAACAGCCTTTAATTGTCTATGAACAATAATATCAGCGTATCTTCTTAATGGAGCATTAAAATGTGTATATGTTGGTAAATTGAATAAATAATGAAGTAATTCTTGTTCTAATTTACCTGCAATAATATATTTACCTCTACCCATACACTTAACTAATATAGTTTCAACAGCTGCTCTTTTAATTGGATCATCAATACTCAAAATAGAGTTTTGGAAACTGCCTGCACTGCTTGTATCTAACTTAACACCTAATTGTGAAACTTTTTCTTGATAATATTCAAATTTATTTAATGTTGGAATTGAGAATTTTCTTAAAAATGCACGATCACCTAAAACTGAATGAATTTTTTGAGCAACAGCTGAATTAACTGTATGGAATATTTCATCAAAAACAAATGAGAGTAATGAATCATCGTAAATGTTCAGACTTAATTTAACATTTTCATCATCTAATTGATTTAATAATGGTAAAGTATATTCAGTATTTAAATTTGGATTATTTAAACGCTTCTTCTTTAGTCTTGAAGAAATTAATTTGAGTGATGCAAAATAACTTGAAATGGCACTATCATCACTACCAGCATTTTTCAAAATTTTATCAATTTCTTCATAATCAATTCTCTTAGTTGGTTGAACAGTAGTTTCACCCATCCAAACATTTTCAATCTCAAATGAAATTGAATCAATTTCGAAAACAACTGATAATGCAGGTGATTTTGAACCTGTTTTAAATGAAATCAATTCATTGACATGATCTGGAAATAGATTGACACTTTTTTGAGGTAAGAAAACACCATGAGATCTTTTCTTCGCACGTTTATCAATATTTGAACCATCAATTACATATTCACTTACATCAACAATATGAACACCTAATTCAATTTTATTATTTGCAATACCTTTAACATGGAATGCATGATCACAAAATAATCCATTTTGAGAACAGGCAATAATATAATCATCAGCAAATTCTCTTCTATTAGAGTTAGATAAAACATAATCAGTGGATGGGAAATTTAACATATATTTTTCTTCACCATCAATATACTCATCACACATAAAATTATTATCTCTTAAAATTGATTCAACTTCAACAGCTTTATCATCAGTGGTACCTAATCTTGAAACTAAAGTACCAAATGGATGTAATGAAGTAATTGGCCATCTTTTAATAGATGCAATAAATGTTTGATTAGCATATTTTTCATGATTCTCTACGAAATCTTTTGGTGCTTGTTCAGTAGGGATTGCAATTAATGGTACTTTTTTATCAATAGGTTTAAACCAAACAATTTTGGGTTTATAATTGTTTTTATTGTTATTATTATTGTTGTCTTTATCTTTACCCTTTTCCTTTTCTTTTTCTTTTTTAGCAGCTTGTGAAGGTCTTAATAAACCTAAAGTACCAGAAAAGAGTTGACCAGGAATACGATCAATAACAGCAACAACGTGACCTGCATATAAAGGTTTAGCATCATCAGTAATTTCTTCTTCTTCAACTAAAAGTAAAGATTGACCTTCAACTTCAACATCATCATTTTTCTTTTGAATTGGTCTTTGCTTCAATGAACCTTTTCTATTAAGTGAATTATTATTATTATTTGAATTATTATTAAATTGATCATTATTTGATGAAGTACTTGCATCATTATGAACATCATCATTGAGGTCAATATTAACTTTTGAATCTTTTCTTCTCTTTTTTTCTTCCTTTTCACGTTTTGAAGACCAAACTTCATCAACAATCAATAATTCAACTGCAACTAAATCACCTTCTAATGCTCTATTACGATCTTTTGAACCACAAATAAAAATATCTGCATCAAGTAAACCATCAGTTGAAACGTAAGCATCGGATCTGTTCTTTTTATTAACTCTTAAAATACCAGTAACTAATTTACCTTCATTTATTAAATCAGGTAATGAACTTTGGGGTAAATAAGGGGCAAAAAGTGATTTCCTTTGATTTGGATTGTTAGCACCTCCATTAAATTGTGAAATTGAAGAAATGGAACCACCATAAGAATTTCTTGAGCGATGACCTGGTAAAAAGCTTGGAGATTCAAAACTCATTGAATTATTATGATTATGATTATTATGATTATTTGGTGGTGAAGGAGTTTGAGGACTCTTTCTCCAATTTGAATTCAAATCAGAACCAGTACTTCTATGACCTAAACTTGAATTATTTTGATATCTATCAGCAAATGAAGGTTGAGGAGGTTGTAAAGTTTGAGAATGAGCATGATCTTTTGGAGGGAATTGGAAACCTCTTTGAGGAGATTTATCTGAAACAATTGATCTATTTCTTGAATGAGATGGGGAATTTCTATAACCAAAAGAATCGTTATCAGTATTTTGAGGAGTTGCTGGAAATTTAAAAGTCGCAGGATTTAACATATTTGGAGAACTAGTTAAATCATAAAGATTTGAATCATTTTGAGTATTACTCGATTGAGCTGAAATTGATAACTTTGAAGGAGAATTATATCTTTGAGCATGAGCTTCAGCTGCTGCTTTTTTAGCTTCTGCCAAACCTAATGAATGTCTTCTTGTATGACCCAAAGCTTGAGGTCTAGAATCAGTTTTAGAGAAAGGAATACTTCCAATTGAGGTAACAGATGATTGGGATCTTCTATGACTTCTTGGAGATGAATAATTATTAGAAGAGGAGACACTACTATCTAATTGATCTTGATAATTCAAAGTTGAAGAAGATCTTCTGTGATAATTGGAAGAAGAATTAGTTTTACTATTAGCATTTGCATTTGAATTTGAACTTGAAGTAGAAGCGTAAGTAGTTGTAATAAGTGGTGGAGGTTGAAGAGTTGGGAAATTTTGATTTTGATTACCAATTGATTGTTGTTGAGCTTGTTGAGCTTGTTGCTGTAAAATTTGTTGTTGTTGAGCTTGGACAACTTCTAATTGACGTTGTAAGCTTAATTGTTCCACTATAATAAAATAATTTGAGAAGGTGTGTTAGTATAATGTTTAAAATAAATTGAAAAAAAAAACATTGATGTAAAGGTACATACGCATCAAAGTAGTTAATTCTGAAGGAGATCTTCTATGTGCAACGTGTAAAGTTCTTGGTTTATCACCAGTTGTTTGAATGACTGATTGTTGATATAAATCATTTTGGTTCAAGTTATTTAAATCATTTGACTCGTTTAAAGTATTATTAATATTATTTAAAGTATTAAAGCTGTTTAAATTTTTGTAGTTATCCATATTGGAGTTAATAATATTAATGATAAAATTTTATGATTAATTTTGTTTCAAATGTTGTTTTTATAATAAGGTATATTAGAGAATGTAAATTTTTAATTGAGTGTGTTAATTATATTTGTTTTTTTATTATTATGAAGTCAATTGAATTAAAATAAAAAGGGAATGATTTAATTTTTTTTAAGCTATAAATAGCAATTGGGGATTAATAAGTCGATAAATATACGATTGAGAACTTAATAATAAAAATGATAATGATGAGTCTTAATATAATTGTCTAACTGCTAGTAACTAATAAACAATTGAAATAGTATAAGAAGGAAGGCAAAAAAAAAAAGGATGGAAGTATGTAGAATGTGTAATTTAGTTATATGTATTCACACTCCTTAATAATATAAATTTAAAGAATGAACTTTCCTTTTTTCTTTGTATATTAAAATATGATTATTATAATAATAAATTAATGATAATTAAATATTATAACGATTGGATATTACAATGGCAGTAATTGGGGACGTGGAGATACTAGTAATAGGGGAATAAAGATAATAAATACGAGATAAAAGGGAAAAGAGGGAAGAGATGGAAAAGGCAGACAATGAGCCCCAGGAAGGCGTTCGGTCTCGAACTCATAAAAAAAAGGGAAAACTTGACAATTTGACAATTTGACATTAAAAATTGAAATCTCTCACAGTGAAAATCATTAACTCTCTCTCTCTTTATACACCGTGGGAAATTTTGTAACTTTTTTACATAGTAAAATTTTCAAAACCCG